>CALSBV010010309.1:11073869-11093471 GCA_943590825.1 Bovichtus diacanthus | reverse complement strand
AGACAGACAGACAGACAGACAGACAGACAGACAGACAGACAGACAGACAGACAGACAGACAGACAGACAGACAGACAGACAGATAGATAGATAGATAGATAGATAGATAGTGTGTGTATGTGTGTGGAGGCAGAAGGGAGTGACAGATAGGAACAATGACAGACATTTAATCCAGTTAATCTTGTGGACTCGAACAAGCATTCAGTCTCCAAAGAGACTTAGATTTGCAGTTGATTTTATCTACCTTTTAGGCCTGATATCCTTTCATTACCATTGTTTTAGACAAAGTAATATCAAAATGAAGACAGCGTGTCCCTGCGGCAGACTTTGATGGGTGACCTGCCAAACACCCGGCTCTGGGCTGGGTATTAAAGGTGCCATGTGTGACGTCACCTAGAGCTCACACCAGGCGTGTTCGCAGATGGTTTTTGATAAAAAGAGAGACAACAACTGTACAGGCCCAGGCTTATAAGTGATGCTTTTACTGTGCAGCAAAGGGCCCTCAGATGTTCGTTTCAAAAGCTTGTGTTTCTGTTGCCCTGCTGCCTCGAATTCATACACTTTGTGACCCATTTACAAAGTTTGATTGATATTTCCTGAGACAACGGAACCATCTGAATAGCTCAAATTAGTTAAACCTTGGTAATCTCTCGCTGAAGGCTGAAGCAAGAGATTGCGAGCTCCTGAATGCAATTGTTGAGATATGTAGATGGCTTTGATTAGCGAGAGAGGTCCTGCTCCGGGGAGCCATATGCTCTCAGCAACACCAGTCTTGCAGTAATCATTATGTTAAGCAGATGCAGATCAATAGATATGTGATTAAAATGCAATATAATATGTATCCTCACAGCTGCAGTACATCCTTGATTTGATCAGGGCATAAAGAATCCAATCAAGGAGAGAGGGCGAAGGGGGAAGAGAGATGGATGGATCAGCAATGCAGTATACTGTATATAGAAATAACCTTGAATTTAAATAACAGCATTGTGATTGTGGTATCAGGGCTGTCAGATAATGAGAAATGTATTACGCTGTTAATATGACATAAGAGATAAAGCCATAAAGGCTTACATCAACCTTCTGCTATATGTAAAGCACTTCAATAGGTGACCTCAATATCAGTTGTGATATCTGAGCCTTAGGAATGAATGAATTCAGCAGAAGTGAGGTCTGACTAAACAAAGGGCTGGTGGAGGTAAAGCTCTCTGGGAAACAGGGATATGTGCACGACTGAAGCATCAAGCATGTGATGAAGGTGAAATCTGCAGTAAATCATTTTATCAGCTGCTATGAATAATTAGGCACATGACTGCAAATAAAAAAATATGTGGAACACACACATACACGCAGTAGTCATAAATTATTCAAGGTTGCGTTGAACATCTCTGCACCACATGCATGATCACACCTTTGACACGTTTCTTGTGTTGCTTGTTTCTCATTGATGACTGTTATGCGGTGATTTTCTCCATTAGAGTTATATTTTAATGATAATAAAAAAACGTATGGGTGTGACATGGGTATAACGTGACCCTTTGATCTCACGATCCCCCTGAGAGGTCTCCTGCAGTGCAGAGTATTATCGGATGTGTGTGCAATGCTCTATCTATAGTAAGGCATATTGAAAGGGTTGAAAGATATTGCCAAGGCGCGTGTAAATGTTTTAAAACAAAGATATTGGCACGGATATTGGGACAGTTGGCTTTGTTGCTGGGTATTAATAGAAGTAATTAACAATTTTGGTTCGGTGGGAAACTAAACAAAAGTGATAATCTGGCACGTTTACGCATGTTGGTGCCATCTTACCTCCAAGTTCTCCAGCCGACCCTTCAGACTCTGCATGGTCTTGCCCAGTTGGTCTATGGTCTCGCCAGGGTCCCGGGGCAGGTCCCCCATCGTGTTCTTGTATTCCTTCCGTCTGGAGCCCTGACCCCGGGATTTGCCCTGCGGAGACTCGTCGGCTGCCGCCTCGCAGCGCGCCAGTTTGGAGTTGAGCTCCTTGATGGTGCCCTGTTGGCTCACGAGGGTCTCCTTCTGCTGCAGGATGGTCTCCCGGAGCTGGATGATCGTGTTCCGCAGCTCGTCATCCACGGGGCTGCTGCTCTGGACGCGGTTCCCTGTAGGACCATACCCGCAGCCCGGCTCTGCGCCCGGGGGGATGGCGTTACAAACGAAGCGACTACCTGTAGCACCCTGGCTTCGCACCGTGCGTCCACTGACCAGGTACAAAAGTCCAACTACTAAAGTCAGCATCCCGACAAGATAGGCAAATGCCACGTATTAAAGGAAAACAACGGCTCCTAAATTACTTACTGAACGTTTGAAGTCTCCCGTTAAATATGAAACATATTTCAACACGTTAATGCAAGTGGTTGCGGAATGTTTTTACAAAGTGTGATAAAAACACCAAACTAAGTTTATAGTGAAACCATGGGGGGAAGGGAAAAAAAAAAAAAATCAGAATCCGCAGTGAAAAATGATAAAATCATACATCCACCAACCACATGGTCGCTTCTGTTTGAAAGAAATACACCAACAAATCTAAATTCTTACTTTCAGCTGGAGGAAACTCGGTATCAGGATTTGATAGCTCCTTTACTGGGGAAACAAAAAAGTTGTATTGGTTTGTTATCTTGATAAAAAACAAAACAAAAAAAAAAAAATCCACAGAAGGTTGCAGAGAAGTCAGTTTTGCCTGTCTTGCCTCTCCGGTTGGTTGGATTGTCAGTGAGTGGTGCTGAAAAGACAGCGACGCTGCTCAGCCAGATTATTGTGGGGAGGTGCGCACTGGCGCTTCCGCTCATCATCTGTGCGCTCCGGTTATTCAGCTTCAGGTACGTCATCACTGAAACCCAGCGGATCCAAGTCACGCAAAGGGTCGATCTCATTGACTCTTTATGAGCTGTTTAAATGCGCTGAAGCTTAAAGATGACAAACAAGTTAGTTTTTCAAAAGGATTTTCAGTGGGTCGCCTGTTTGTATGTTTGGTAGCAGTCGAGCTCTGTTTCTGATGTGAATGTAAGCACCACACCACCGGTGATTTAACAATATTGTGGATAGTAATGACTGATAACTTAACTTCCAGACCCTGCAGGGGATTGTTGCACTCTCTATGCCCCTTAGAGTCTGAATTACTTTTAACAAAGTGTATTTTTTCCCCCTTCCAACAGAGCACACTTGTTGGTCTGAGGTCAAACTTTAAGGATTAGTTTATCCAATTAAAATCCACAGTTGAAATGGGAAGTTTTTATGGCGTGGAGTGAATTGAATTGAAACCAGCTCCCCATTGCTCTCTCTCTCTTTCACACTCACTGATTTGTGCATGATAAAAGGGACTTTCATTTTCTACACAGCATGCTTCTGGACATTAGTGGAACCTTACACTTGACTCTGGAGATGACAGTATTTGTGTCTTTGATAGAAATGACTTTGAGCCGTGTTGCTGAACAGATTCTTTTATTCAAATTAAAGTCATAATTCAGACATATAAAGTACATCTTGCTGTGAAAATATGGTGGTTGATGCTGAATGGCACCAAGGCCATGCTGAATACAGTCATAGGTAAACTGGAGTTAGGTGTTATGATGCTTACACAGTCAGCACTTTGCATAATGGAGGTCTCTCATTGGCCGAGGACGCTCTTGCTTAAGGACAGTTCCATTTTTTCTTTTCTACATTTCTAGTTTGGAAACTGCTGTTGTAGTGCCAGCCAAAAACATATTTGCCTTCTGTTAGGATGATAGGGCACATTAGGCTGCTGATGTGAGGACACGGTGCTGCTGTAATTATTTTTATTTGTTCCTTGATGATTTTATAGCCAGCAATGGTTTACTGGAAATCCTGTTCATGTCTAACTGTGGCTCGATTTGTGTGTGTTTGCGGCAAGTATATTACTTGTGACCTGGGCCAAATAGTACTCAGAATAATCCTTGGTGTTTGCTTTAATCTGGCTGGTGGGAGGTTATTCTATAACCATTAGATAACAGTTTTACAGGAACAGCAAGTAAAAAAAGGGCATGTTAAATTTATGGTTCCGTCTGTTTCAGTTGCAGACCAAGTGGGACAAATATATCCATCCAAAGAGGCAGGCACTGTATGTAAAAACTTCACTATGTGACAAACATTTCCTCGTATTCAAATCCAATCCTTCCTGACACAAATCTTACCCCGACATCCTATTTTATGTGGAAACATGTCAAACCGAAGAAAAACTGTGATCTCAAAGCCTTTTCAGGTTCCCTTCTCGAAATAACCCAAACACGGAGAACAATATTTGAGAGAAAAAAAAGAGAGAATTCGTTCTGCATCCAAGTTCACTGCAGTGCTATGCCGTTGCATGTGTAACATGATTTGATGTTATCGGTTCTATATATTTAGAAATCTGCAGGCAAGTGCTTGTCACCGGCGAGATGAAGCTTTTAGCTTCTTTAATAATGATAGACAGTGAAGAGCATCACAGCAGGTTTTGTTTGGAGCTCCCTTCATGTTGTGTCAAACTAAGACAAGGGAGCAGGCGTCTGTCAGATACCTGCTAACAATTGTGGAATATGAAAAACTTCAAAGCCAGACGTTGGCTCAATTCGGATTATGAATGGAACTCAGCAAGGCTGTCATTAAGCACCGACACGTCTTTTCCTTTTCTCAAAACTCATCAATCTTTATTTCCTCTAGGTTTCCCCCTTCAAATCTGAAGCGGTGAGACAGTGATAGCTCCCGCTGGATGCTCTCTTTACATGGTGTGCAGTGTTACCGTGCTGCCCATCACAGCCGTCATCTCCTATCTGCTCGCAGGGCCTATGAGCTAAATGTCAGCCGGCATTATTGCACACTCAGCGTACAATGGGCACACGGTGCCGGTGCTGACTAGAAACGGCCGGTGAAGTCAGAGCTAAGGAAGACAGTTTCTGATATTCCCTGGGATAAAGGACAGACAATCACCATGGCAACCCTATCTCCTCCCTGACCCCTCCTCCCCTAAACCCCACCTCGGTGAGCGAGGAGCTGGCAGACATGAAATGGGAGTACTGAAAACTGAGCGGAGATGACAACTTTCACTTCAAAGTTGATGGGATAAAGTTATTTCCCTTTCATGTTGCAACTGGTGAGCGCTGGGGTGAAGTAACTTTGCTTTTTTAAGCGCCTTCAGCGGGGGTTAAGAAGTCAGCAGGGATTGAACTTTTATCCTAAGATGAGTTTCCCATCTAAATGAATACATTTCAGAGTTACACTTTGCACTTTACTAAAGGTAATCAGACTTTTTGTCAGTACAAACAAAAGATTTGCAGAGAACTTGAAACAATGCTCTTTGGTATGTTTTGAGGATGTACTTTGTTGTGTTGTCTGCAAAAAATATCACAAACTGCTCTCAATAAAGCAATGCTGATCATATCAGTACCATGTACGTTATTGGTTATCACTTTATGTACTTTACTGGGGATACGTATGTATGTTCAATATGTGAGAATATATGAGTAGTTTTTTTTTTTTTAGTAGGTTGTGGGTGAGCTGTATTTAGGTTTATGTTATCTATGTAGGCTACATGTACTGTATGTACTGTATGTCTGGTCATGTATATTCATTTGCATCCAAAATAGTGATGTAGAGTGTCTTTATATGTGTGCTTTTTGTGGGTTTGTCATATTATTGATACACCTTACTGACCAGTCCTTACACATAAAGTGTTTTGTTTTATTATTTTTATTCAGTTGTGGAACGTAACTAAGTACATTTACTCAAATACTGTTCTTTACTGTACTTTATACTTATTCTTCACTGCATCTCAAAGGCAAATATTGTACTTTTTACTCCACTACATTTGTCTGACAGTTTTAGTTACTTTTCAGATTACAATTTGAAAAATAAGAAAATGAAAAATGAATAAAACATTTACATAACCTTCCTTTCCAGTGAAAACTATGTTTCTTCAAATTTGGTGAATTTTGAAGTGAATGTTTGTGATAAACTGAAGAACGACATGTTCCTGAAATGAAATACTGCTACTTCTTAAGCTAAATACACTATTTAACAACCCTCTTGGATCAGCTGCAAAGTGTTTTTCTGAGAAACTCATAAAAGGTTGACTTTTTAGAGATACATGGTTCTCACAGGACAGTTTATAGAATGTGATGCATTGCTGTAGATTAAACTACCCAACAGTATATGAAGCAGTTAAAATGAGCACAACCTTAAACATCTTCAGCAGTAAAATGCAACATACACATTAATGCAGTCTTATTAATCCAAATACATCATATAATTGTAAAACACAGGGAACATTTTACTGCATGACTACCTTTACTTTTCATAATTTATGTAGATGTTACTGATAATACTTACATACTTAATAGGTTTTGAATGCAGGACTTTTACTTGTAGTGGAGTATTTTCACAGTGTGATATTTTTACTTTTACTGAAATAAAGATTCTGAGTACTTCTTCCACCACTGCTTTTATTCACTGCTGTATTCCTGTTTGTATGTCTATATCTCTTCAGTTCAAATAATAATAACATTTATTTGATCACAAAAAAGAAACTCCTCTCAATACGGTGCAATCCAATACAAAACCACAAACTAAATCCTCAACAGCACCAGCATTGTATCAAAACTCTTGTCAGCTAAAAAAAACATGTTTCATAAAACAGGATATTCATTACACAACTGTTGCATTCTCCTTGCCACACAGTGTTTATTTTTACTTTAAGACTAAGCTTAGGCAAATGATTTGATAAATAGGTGAATATACAACATTTTTATTAACGCACATACATACTTTCAAAGCTCTTTGTGTTGCAGTGACACCATTCAGGCCTTATCAGATCTCTTACATTGTACTAACAAGCATATTTCACTACCATGATCATCCTTTTTAGACCTTCCTACTCACCACTGTGGACTTTCACTACTTCAGAGGTCGACCTATTGAGTGTGACGTGAGTGCAGTGTATGATGAACAGTCAGAGTCTTTAAATGGAGCCACAGTCACCCCGCATGACACAGTCCCATGGTCGTTTATTCACCCAGCGAGTCGCAGTGCCCAGAAATGCATCTCTTCCTGTGTTCTCACCATCCCTCCATCCCTCCCTGCCTGCCACCTGCTGCTGGCTACCTGCTCATCCGCATGAGCTGTCAGTGGCCAAAACAACTCCCACGCAAGAACATCACACACCCATTTTACACATGTAGTACACACATGCATCTGAAAGCAAGCAAGGCGGACACGAAGGACATAGAAGCATGTGATTAATGTGAGTGTGAGTCAGACTTTGGAATACACACTTCTGTCACGTTTCTGGACAATGGACAAACAACTAAATATCAACCAAAATATCAAACAAAATCATGATAGAAATACCAAGCAGACACACACACACACACACATGGACACACACACACTCCTAAACTTACTCACTTTCCCAAATGCACAGTTTCAGCGAAATATTTGTTTTTAAAGTACCAGACTGGCTCCCAACAGTGTGTAATGATGTGGCTCAGAAATACATCTGTGCAGTTAAGGACATTATATAATTACGAGTATGTTCTTATATAGAAAAGCTTTGAATGATAAAATATTATGAAAACTGCAGTTCTTGAAAGAATATGTAGGTTAGCCGCAGTAAATGCACAATATAAATATTGTGTATTTGCATTATGGTTTGAATGCACTGAAGCGCTCAGAAAAAACATTACAAATAGCAAGAAAGCTCGTGCCTCAGTATTGCCGCAACAGCATGATGCCAAAAGCCACATCATAACAGCGTGTAAGGATGTGGCTTTTCAGGAGTTAAACCTTTGTTGTAGTGACGGACATTAGAGAGAAGAATTCTCTAAGAATGTGTAGTTTATCTGCAGTAAATGCACCATCTAAATATTGCATATTTTAATTATGCTCAGGAGACATTTTACTGAAGTGCGCAGACACAACATTGCTCAGTAATGACACGTTGTATTAAAAGATATTGTACATACATGAAATACATACAGCATCGAGGCATAACGCATAGTGTAAATACTGTCAGAAAAAGGAGGAAAAAACTACCAGTCCTGACATAAAAGAATAAGAAACTGACATGGCAGACAGCTGAGAGTGTTGCTATACTTGCATATGACATACTCTTCTTGCTGCAATATACTGTATATCCAAAGCACCCTTTGCAGTAAAGCGGCCTTTTCAAACTGTTTTTGGCCGTTGCATGGCTCCTCTCAAAACTCTACTGTATCACTGATCATGTAGCATTTCATAAGCCTGTCAATAGTAATGTCGCTTAAGGACAACTTTGCGGGGGAACGATCGTGTTCGCTGCTGCAGCTATTCATCTCTTTTTATTCCTCATATCAGCTGTTGGCCTCCAACACCACTTGAAGCCAGAAGAATATCATGAGCTGATGCTCGGGCTTTGTTCAGTCGCTGTTTGTGTGTTTGGCAATATGCTGCTGGCTGTTTTATTGGTCTGCTGCAGATCTGCTTGTAGGCGATCTCTTGGCATCTGCTGGTTGCTAATCTCTGCTGATGCTGTTTACCTACAGTATGTGTATTTGGTTTTAAATGCGACTCAGTACACATAGTGCGTAGTGTAGTATATTGTACACTGGCTTCTTGTAAACAAACATTTGCTACACTGGAAAGAAACCGTGCATTTAATCAAGTACTTGTACTTCACTTGAGCATTTCCAATTTTTGCTACTTTATATGCTCGTGAATTTTTTTTACTTCAATACAGATGCAAATATAATATAACAAAGTAAACTGCACACGCACACAGGTGTTTTTACTGCTGATTCGACCTGCAGAGGTCATGAAGCTATGAATGTTGGGATGCACGTAAGTTGTCCAGCAACAACAGGAGAGCCCAGGTAGCGAAGAAAAAACATTATCTTATTCTCGCTAACTATTACGCACTATGGACATAAGAAACATTTTTCTAGGGATAAATGAGTGGAGCTCAGCGTGAGAGAAGATAGGAAGAAAAAAGGAGAGCATCTTACTTACGTTTATAGATTACTATTCTATTCCTTAAATACATCTAATATAATTGAGTAGATGTTATTCTGTTGGCCAATTTAAAAGTATTGAAGACCACATTTATTTGACATTGTTGTTATCATAGCATTTTGATTCTAATGGAGCAGATGTGTCAGATAAACATTTATTCTGTAAACTCTACTCCAGCATAGTGTAACAAATATAGGTTTCAAGAGTAGTAATGCTGTTTACGCCAAAGTCCTAATCTACATATGTTATGTAATTTAAGAATAGTAACATCAGACAGTTTTTGCCTCTTCTTAAGAGGCAGGAGTGAAAATGAGTCATCCTTCACATCTGTTGTGTTATGTCTTCAGAATAATGACAACAGTTGGACAACAATTAAAAACAAGATAGGATGTAGGCTCTACGGGATGATTTCTTCCTCCTTGCAAACTATTATGTTTGTCCCAAATGATATATGGATTTTTAGGCTATTCTTTAATGTGAATATACAGTAGCTGCCGTAAATGCGGAAAAAAATTCTCCCCACGGGAGCATGCCCACTGCCTAGGCTGGAGAGTATAGTCACCTCTGTCTGAGTTTATTAGCAGGGGAATAGCTACATAGTGGTTTGTGCCGCTAGCCCACACATTGTACATTCCACATTATGTTTGCCATCATACTCTGTATCAAAATGCAGTTTTGGGGAGAGTTTATTGTCACTCCCCGATGTCCTCTAAAGCAGTAGCCAACTCGTGATTAGCCTTTTGAAATTAATTGGCGTAGGAGGATACGGCATAGAAAACAAACACAGTAATCTTTGCCCCCTCCGATTGCAGTGCTGTGAGACACATCCATGTGAAATTAAATAATTATTTCTCCACATGTGCATCATTAATGGCCTTTTATGCAGCTACAGTATCACGCTGGATGTAGGACAGCTGCCTTCCCAAAAAAAAAAAAAAAAAAAAGTTCTGATTGACTTTGTTCAAAAGCCCGCCAATTCCTTTGATGTGGAGAGTGGCATTGAGCAGAGGCAGTCGAGAAAAACATCCAGTTCAAATTGAAAAGAACTTAATCTCTCTCTGTCTTGGTAATGTCATCAGACTCTTGAAGGGCTCACTTTGAAATAAGTAGGTGGGAACATGGGAAGGAAAGGTTATTGAACCGTACCTTGAGCTCTGCGATGCAGAGTCACATGACATTGTCATGAGACGCTGAGCATTTATTTTGCAGAGCAATTAGGATTCTGTTTTCTCCCAAACCTTTAGCATTCAAACAGAGCTCAGCAGTGTTTTGTCGATTTACCTATTATCAGGTAAGCGATGATGAACGCCTCAAGGTTTGCAGTAATGTTTAACAGATTCTTTCTCAAGAGCTCACACTTTGCCCTGAGCAACGTGGTACATTGCTCTCAAGGCTGTGAGCATTGCATCATGTGGAAGGGTGATAAAGTCTAATTCACAGTCTGTGGCCAATACACACAGCACTTAATGACTTGTCCGTAAATGAAAACAAACAGGGTTATTATGTAATTTACATAATGCCATAGGGAATGACCGCCCACAAACACCACATGGTATGCCATCAACGCCTGGCCATAATGAGTCAGTGTTAGTGTGTGTGTGTGTGTGTGTGTGTGTGTGTGTTAGCACATGTGTAACTGGTGTGCATGCTTTGCTGTGAAAGTCCTTATAGATACTTGCAAAACAAATCCAAAGGAAATCAATAAGCACTAACTCACCACAATTGAAATGCTCAGAATGTAGTTAGTCCTCCAGTGACCCATTTCTCCTCACCTCAATTGCCGAGAGTTTTTTTTGTTGTTGTTTAATCTCTCTCTCTGTATTTTAATAACTGGCCAGTGTTTGGAGGGCTATAAGAGGAAATGTGCTGCACGGCCCCGAGAGAACCGCAGCCTCGTCTTTCAGCTTTGTGATCAGAAAAACAAACTCCCACTTTAAATTAGGCAACTGAAAACAATTAACCTCAAAAGTAAGAGTAGTCCATCCCACGAGTCTTCAAGGGAGATGTTTGCAAGATGATGCAGTATGCCTCATTTGAAGGTGATATAGCTGGTGTTTGAGTTGTTTATGGCTTTCTGGTGTGTCATGTACTTCATTACCTCACATGAATGTGCTGTCAACACACTTGATTTGTTGTAGGAAAATTATTTATTGCAGACTGATATTAATCTTAGATAAATGATGAAGCCAGCTGCCTCAAGACAGCTTAGATTTGCTCTGTAGCAAACGTTGAGCCTCAAAGCAACACAAATAACCGCTGCAGTACAATGCTGGTTCATCTGTTTTTCCATGGAAAGCATGATATAACTGAGAAACATGACATTTTGATGACAGTCTCTTTAGGAAACACTCTTTCCACTCAAAAAGTTTATCTGATGTAATGAATAAAAAATAAAATATATTGTCTTATATTGCAGCATTTTTTTTTTTTTCATATTCGTGAACGCTCACAATCCATAGACAGGTCTACCAAAGAAAAAGAGATCAGAGGATCAGGTTCATGTCTGAATAGTAATTGATCAGTTTTATTACTTATACATTAGTCATGGGACTCTGCACATTTTCTATTATTGTTAAATGTTAATCTAAAAATCTAATTTATTATTATTATCAAGCTAGTGTTATCCACTGTTGGTCACATGGTTAAAACAACACAGGAATGTCTATATGCCAATTTTGATCTGAAAAGGCCAAAATGTTCTTAAATGATATTACGTCTTAACCCATGTTAGAAAGATGAATTATTGTTCTACATTTCTTCAAATTTATACCTGGTGCAAAACTTTTAATAGCTGGTTTGAGGCTATCATTTTACAATTTATTTGAAGACACTGTGGTTACAGCTCTGTCCAGTGAAGACTAATGATGTTCAAATCAAACCTTTAATGGTTCAGGTAAGACACAGAATCATATCACATTAATTGTCTGTTCTGGTTTTCTGATGAGCTGATGAGCATGCTCAATAACTTCATATCTTTATCTATCTGTCATTTGTCATTATTGAAGAATACATTGGAGAAAAAGCATTTAATATATACTTGTTAAGTCTTAGAAAAAACTACAGTACGATGTGCTTTACACACATACCACAATTTGATATATGTACATATCACAGGTGTTCATATTTTTTTTAAAGGATATAAGGAAGGTATGGTGTAAGAAATGATGAACACTAATCCAGATTTAGTGTAATCCATGAGGAAATGTAAGTAACATAAAGGCAATAACCAGTGCAGTGAACATGTTACACATTATTGACATGAAGTCTGTGGTCATTCCTATTTAAAATTCTCAGCAGAGATCTGGGACCCACCCCAAATAACCGACCGCTCAACGGGATCTCAAAAGCTCTACTGCTGTCTCATAATATCATAACCGCGGGTGCTGTCCGCCAACTGTGGCTGTTTTTGATTAGAAGCAGGCCACAGGGGACAGAGCGCGCCAAGGTCCAGCTGCAGCAGGTCGTGGCTGGGCTCGGGATTCAGAAGGGGGGGCAGGCCTGGCAGCATCCACACCCAGGGGACACGGAGACGGAGACAGGGCCTTCTGGATGTGTAAGGTTGCCAGATGTTGTCTGGAGAAAGTCAAAAGCCGCCTGGCCCAGCAGGCACTTTGCTTTGTCCTGCCGTCCAGTGGGCTTTACTTGCTGGGATTTCAGCTGCCTGAGGACATGAGCTGTGGGTTTTCTCACCAGAGAGCCGAATAACTTTGGGGATGTTTATTTGTCTATTTACTGCTCAAACATACAGAGTACTTACCAGGCATGTGTACTGAATAAATCTCCTGCTGCTTATCTTGTTCAGTCCATACACACAACAACTACTTAAAGTTAGTTGGTAAGTCAATATAAAGTATAATAAAGAAAGACAAATATAATCAAGAAACAACATAATAAATCAGAGCCAGTCATTTGTTGTTCACATATTTTGTATCATTCAAATATAGTGTTTTTGTACATTTTCTAAAATGTACCCATATTATTACATTCTTTTAATTCACACACGCACAGTACACAACACTAGCATCGCCGATATATGACAACTATGCCTTCTCCTACTGAGCTTGATGATAAATTGTGCAAGTCTTGCCACACAGCTCTTGAGTCACAGGAGGCTGTAAGTGCCACGTCATGTCAAACAGTCTCTGATCTTAGATCACAGCTCTCACATTCAAGATCTTACCACCATATATCATTGTACATCATACATCATAATATATCGTGTAGCATTGTCAGATAAGTTTGCAGTGTACAGATTTACACTTGTAGAGGTACCACAATACAGATTTATTTTTCTACACCAGCATGATTCTACAATTTTTGGAACGTATTGTGAGCTAAATCTGTAGACGAGTTATGTGTAGCTTTGTGTGATGTGAGAAGAAATTCAGTATCTTCTGTGTTGTTCAGTGTCTCTGCTTGACATTGTCTCCTCCTCTACCACCTTCTCCCTTTTGGCATATCTGAAAGCCTACTGATCTGATTTTACTCATTTTTTCATTGTTGTGTCCCTAATCTGTGCAGTTTGAGTGCCATAATGTGTCATACCCAACCAAATATCAGAATGCTGAATACCAGTATTGGCCAATAAAGGGACAACAGTGCACTGTTGTCGGGAGGACTCTCACTATGGGAGCCATCATTATGAACCTTAAACTCGTCTGAAGGTGTGACGTGTCCCAGTCTTATTAAGGAATGCAAAAACATCCTGGTCTTTAGCTGTTACTGGTGAGCATTACCTTCTTTGCCGCAAAATAATGATCTCTTGAGAAACATTAAAGATAATGACTTCAACGAATCTGAACATAAGTACGTATGGATGGTGATGCAGTACATTTTGTGTTGCTCTGGTTAAATAAGACAGAACTGGATATGTTTTACACTGACCAAGTCTGAAACCATAGCTACACAGAGGCACTTAACATGCATGGCCCGTGTGATGATTCCCTAGAATAAAAATGAAGTGCTGTGGTTTGGCACATAAACAGCACATATAATTCAAATATCAAATAACATTCCGTAGATTTGGAGTACTGCAGAACTACCACTGTGAAACACATATTATTGTGTTGTGTTAACAGTGCATATGACTTGTGAAGGTTATGCACTAATTGCAAAATGTACCTGCACATGCACAAAACAAGATGTCTATGTGTTTAGTCACCCTAACAAACTTTAAGTGATACTCTTTATTTTTACAAGAAGTTTAATGTGCCCGCAGCAACAGATTTTGTTCAATGGAAATATATTTCACACACTTGTATCCATTTGTTTTTCTCTTCACGACTCAACCAAGCTGTTGAGAGTCAGAGCATATGAAAGAGTAAAAAGAAGAACTACAGTACATAGTACAATTTCGGATTGTGTACAGTAATCACCAACTGGCTTATTAAAACTTTTCTACACACCAACCCACAACACAAACAGGCCTGCTCGGTTGTGTTGTGGGTACTCATGCATATGTATGCAAGCGCAAGTATTTGCAACTTTTCTTACATACATGTCTAAAGTACACCTCCGGTGTTTTCCTCGCTTTGGGATGAGTCCAGTCTTCCAGCACCATCAGCATATTGATTTTCTGAGATTCGTGTAAACAGCACCGGTAGAGCTTTAACTATGGTCAGCAGAAACATTTGAATATGGGCTGGCATAATCTTGTAATGTTTCTGAGCATACACATTTTAAATCACTGCAGATTTGGCTCAGTGTACTGTGTCATTATACTGTCTTGTGTCAAATATGGTATACTCAATCTGTTCAAACAGTTGCATGGGCAGGGCCAGAGAATGGCTATTAGTAGCTATAGCAACCCCTCAGCCACTCCTGGAAGACGATTGAATTCCATGAAAGCATATTAAAATACAAATAATAATACTGGCAGAAAACAAGAGCACAAAATGTGTGTTATGTTTTTTTTTTTTACAGTGATATATTAAAGAAATTGAAGCTGATGCGGGATGCTATTTGAGTTTAAGGATAACGTCAGCAGCTCTGTCTGGTTCTTTATCAGATTTGAGGACCTTTACACTCCAGAAACTCAAGATTACGCGGCATTGCATTTGCCAAAACCTTTGGTTAGTCCTCATCCATAAAAGTCTTAAATGTATAAAGTAAAAAAAAAAATTCAGAGGAAGGACTAAAGTACAAAAAAAATGTGCACAGGAAGACTTGAAGAGGACACTCCTGGGGGCAGGGGAGATGTGGCGAGCTCGCCTTCAGGCATACTTGTGCAAGCGCGGGAAAGTCGCCACAGATCCTGGCCTACTGCGAAATACATAGAGTTTTCCCTGCTGGCGAAAAAGCTTAATGCAGTATTGTGTGAACTCGTTTGGCAAGGGATGATTGTAACTGACGATCATTTCATGGAAAAGTCCCGCACTCTTTAATATATATTAATATGTAACTAAATTATTTATTTAATTTTCTTTCATTAATACAATTATGACCCATCTGGTCTTCAATAGCCTGTGTGGAACGTGGCCGGATGTGAGCTGAATTAATCTTAATCAGCTATTTAAAGTCTGGCATTGACAGTTAGCCTACCATTTCAGCCACCATTATCGTAGGCTACTATTGTCTCATTTTGTATGAAATCAAGGACCCATTGTTTTGCAAAAATGACTATTACTTCATGGTCACACGTCATTTACTCGATGGTAAATCTATACCACCATTATTGTAAACTGCATTATGGGCCAGCTTGACAGGCGTAGCAACGGTAACTAAGGAGGCGAACAGTGAATTCTCAGCTCCAGATCTCGTCCGATCTCTCTCCCCACCACATGGTGGCTCCTGCTGCATATATCAGTCATGGTTTGGCAGGGCAGCACTCAAGCTGCTCGGCTAAGGGCCAATGTCAGGTGCAGGTGAAGGTTGAATACGATGGGTGACTTCAACACAAGACCGGCTGACAGATGTCATATGTCGGGCTAACCGAGCCGTGGATGTAGCCTAGCTATCAACCAAACCCAAAGTTGCTGGAAACAGGCTAACGTTAGAAAATTAACATACTGTAAAAGAGAGGTAAACAAATAACCATACACTTTAAGAATACGTCAAGACGCAACGCATTTGGAATATGTTAGCCTACAACTCTGGAGCTGAAAATGATGCTAACCAACTAACGTGAAGCATAACCCGTGCAGCCTAGCTTGATTAGCGCACACCTGTGAGCTCTGCTTCTCCAACCTGGGACATGTGGCTAAAAAGAGGAAAAGTAGCAAGATAGCTCACATTGGACTATAATATAGCCATGCCATCAAAGAGCAAAAAGGAGAAAACACCCCTCCTTTGAGGTAAAACACCATGCTCTCCAGCCATGTGTGGATGATATTGGGTTCAATTAGCAATGAGTGCAACAGTTTCTCTGGCTCTTTGGTCAATGCTTTGCTAATCAGCGGTCTGTGTATAGTTGGTGTGTGTAGAGGTGGCAGACTGATGATGATTTGGATTGAAAATGCAACACAATTTTATGATTTAACAGAAACTCACCAACAGATGTTTGGTGATTCACTGTGCATAGAGCAAGTTTCTGTGTCTGCTTTGATGCACCCTTGCAGATTTAATTTCACTGATTAAATCCTGTGTTGAGGCATAAAGGTGCAAATGGGTGGAACTTGTGTTTTTTTGTTGGCTAAAGCTATACATTTCAGTGTACTAACATTATTGATGGTGTGGATGTTCTGCAGTGTGTGTGCGCTGGCCCACAGGCCTCAGTCTGTGTTCTTGGCAAGCTCTGTGGTTGATGTTGTGGTTCTTTTGTTGTTCTTTGTTGTGAATCTCACCAAATATCCAACCCTGACAGACACTGTAGAGATAAGGTGGGCCCCAGAGAAGCTGGAGTTTGTGTGTTTCTGTGGATGTTCTGCCCCTTTTGAATAATTAATACTTCCTGTCATAATATGGTTACATGCTTGTTTCAAAAATGGACCAAATGTTGGTTAGACCCCAGTGCAGCAGTTTCATGGTGTTCTATAGAAGACAATTTGGCCTCTCCTCATCGTTTACAAGGTCTACTCTAATCTTTCTCTTAAACCCTCCAGATCTAAACTGGGCCACATAATGTCTTTCCTTTTTATCAACTTTGCACATTGTAGAGAAAGCTATTCACACTCCTAGTTTAAGTGGCACACCCTCAGTCACATTTTCCATAATTTCCGCCGCAGATGTCAGTGAAGCAAAGTTGAAGCATGGCGTGTTTGAGTTCATTTTACGACATAGCAATGTCGATGCTGAAATCCTAGGTGGATTGGTTTACTGTTTGGATAACTTGGACTGCACATCTAAAGATCCTAATCACAAACTTATTCCCTTCAGTTTTATACATAGACTTTATCTCACTCCCAGAAAACCTCTCCATGTCTGTACTCTTGGCCTCATGGGCTAATCTATGCATATGTAAGTGTTTCCCACATGATTTTGAGAGACTTTGGTGGGTGGACCTCACAACCTCTATGCGGGTCTGGGGGCATGGAAGATTGAAGGATTGAATTAATTTTTGCCATTGTTTTTACAAACGGAGAGAAGAAATATTCAAATATTTTGGCAGTGTAAACTTGTTGAATAGAAAGTTCCAAACAAAGAATATTTATGATTATGTACTGCTAAACAACAGAGTAATACTTCCACTTCCCTCCTCCATAGGAATTCCCATACTGTCCCATCGCATCACACTAAGTGGCTATCACAAGCATGACGCTCCTCTGAAAGTTGTCACAGCCACTTCTGTCCCCTAAAGGACTCTTGCCACTTCTGTGTGTCCTCCACGCTGACTCAACCTCTTCCCTTCCTGTCGACCCCCCCCTTCCTCTCACTTTCTCCTCTTCCTTTTCATCCGTGAGCCACAGGCTTTCTCTGGCTGAGAGAGGATTTGGCAACACCCGGATTTAAAACAGCTGTGCCATGTGAGACAAATGGAGCAGAATATATCCCAAAAATCAGACTATAATACCGGGACATAGATGTGCCTCCACTTTTTATCTGAGCAGATATGTGCCACAAGCTGTGCAGAGATGGTGGCCAATTAGTGAAAGACAATATATCAAGGAACATATTGATGGTGGAGTGGGGTTGATGTAGGTGAAGTTTATTTCTAGAGCATATTTAAACACAGCTTAAGGTGACCAAAGGGATTTACAAGAAAGAAAAAAAAATGCTGAATAAAACAACATTGTTTCAAGTGTTTTCTTTTTCATATTAAATGATAATGACTATAAGAGTTCATCAGTGGCTAAAATTAGATGTTCCGTTTTCAAACCTTTTTCGAAGGCCTAATATTTTACACAAACTTTCAATGGTTTTCAAGGACCATTTGAACCTTGAAATCCATTCATGAACAAAATGTAATTTGCTTTCTCAAGTTTGGTCCATCACAGTTTCCACAGTGGAGAATAACTGAATAAAAGTCTTTGTGCAAGAATTCTTTGATGTACTTTGGAGCGAGAATCTATCCATTTAAAGTTGGACACAAAGTGTTTGCCATATTCATGAACACAATACAAGAATACCAATGACGAAGAGCAGCAGATCACAATGCCTCAGGCTGGCTGACTTGGGCCATTTTTCAAGGAGTTTATTCACAACATTAACTACAGTCCTATTTTAAAGCTGCCATTTCTTTTTCAAATGCCTTAGACTTAGTTTGACTCGCTATTTTTAAACCATATCATTTTTTTATCATAATTTTCAATCATGGCTAGCCTATATAAAACAACATAGTAACCTGCCGTTTTAAGAAAAAAATAAATAAAAATGCATTTCTGTTTATGAGAAATTCCAAATTAAAACTTAACCATGCCCCGAATTACACATATTCTAGTTTCACTTCACTGGTTACCTGTCTCTTTGGAAATAGATTTCAACATTTAGTTGATGAATTTTAAAGCTCATTTAGGCCTTGCGCCTACAGACATTAATGACATTTCAATCCCGCATGAGCCAGATAACATCTTGAGCTCCTCAGGCGAAGCTCTTCTGGCTATGCCTCAAACTGAACTCTAAGGATCCCTGTGGAGATATTGGCCACTATGGAGCAATGTTTTTATGTATGGGTCCCTGATCTGTCTGTGCATGACTGACATGCATGGTGATGCCATAAACATTCCTGCCAGTGCTTATCAAGGGTACAAGGATAATTTATTGTCATTGTACAACACAAGGTTGTGCAACGGAATGCAGTTATAGTCCCATTTTGGTACATAACTTAAACAAAAATAAGGAAGAAAACAATTGTTTTGGATGAGTCACTCTGCTCCTGTGTGTCCACAATACTTTGAGCCAGTGAACATTTTTGTTTAGCAGGACAATCTTGCCATTTTCTTATATTTTTCCTTGTGTCCATGTCAGTCGCTAAATCTATCAAACTTAAAGCAAGGAACCGTTTAAGAGAAGTGTGAATTATTTGGAACAGAAAAATCTCCCTGTCTGCAGAACAAACTGCACACATTTTGCCTCATCACATCTGGGATCATATCTTTTATATTATACTTTTCTTTCTTATTCTTTCGCCCCAGCTCTGTCAAACCTATCCCTGGTTGCAGGTGTGTGTGAGCACATCTATATGTTTTGAATAGGTTTTATAGAGACAGTTGGCATAAAATAACACCCACTGGCTTT
>CALSBV010010309.1:11037249-11072652 GCA_943590825.1 Bovichtus diacanthus | reverse complement strand
ACACACACACACACACACACACACACACACACACACACACACACACAAACTTGTACCTTTTTTGACTCATTTTCAATAAACCATTGCCTTTTAAGCAGTTGCTCATTGCTTGTGGTAATGATACAGCAGGAGAATTGAATGCCTTTCCCCCTGTCAGTCATCTGATGCAAAACATTTATAGGATATCTACTTCATACTTCTCTCAGATCTCACAGAACATGGCTCGGAAAGATGGATATTTATTTTCTGTGCATGAAGCGTCTTCGTGGCATGGTGTTATTTTAATTCTGAAAGATACAATTTTTGTTGTTTAGCATTCCTATAGGTGTTTTTTTCTTTTTCTTTAGTGCTTTGCTTAAAATGAACCACCAAAAGCAATACAGCTTTGTTTTTGTTTTTTTAAACAAAAAGAATGAAAAAAATCTCATAATCAAATACTTGTGAGGTTGGAGAACTTTTTTGAAAACTCCCTGACACTGTGTCTGAAAGACAATATCAGTTTCCTCTCTGAGCTCGTACTTTTTCTCAAGTGTGTGTTGTTCCTGTATCTCTGACACTGTGCAGTGGTGTAGATCTTGCAGTTTGACGTGAACTTAAAGGGAGACCTTCTTCTGCAACCGAGCTCTGTTTGTGTGAAGACAAATCTGTGACTTACCACTGAGTTACTGTGTTGGTGTGTATTCACTGTGTGTACGTGCATAAATGTGTATTTGATGTTCTCTCTCTCTCTACGAGTATGGCTTGGTATCATTGTCTCCGACTGCTGCTGGGAAGACTTCTGTGGCTCCTCATCCGCTGTGTGCTGACAGAAGGGGACTGCTGTGTGACAAGTCATTGATGTTTGGATGATCTAAGAAGACACTATCGGCTCTTTCTCGCGCTCACTCCGTGCGTGCATGCATGAGAAGAATAAGTGAGTTTGAAAGAGTTAATGCAGATTTAGTTTTTGAGAGCAACCGAGATCTACGTAATGGCTTCTATTGTGTCCGAAAATGTGTCTTAAACTTCATCTGCATCCCCACATGAAAGTCTCATTGAAATCCTAACATTACTTGGCAATGTAAGAGAGGGAGGAGTGATACTACCCAGCTGCTGCCACAACCTGAAATAAGAATAGATGAAGTGACACCCTTGCATGCGGCATATTCAGTTGCTTACTCCCACTCATGTAAACAGATACAGTACACACTAACACAAATGAACAGGTGTGCACTGTGCAAGAACCTAAAAAACAAAAACATACACTTGCAGGAGATTGAAATGGGAATAACTAAGTTGTTTAACCTTTTGTCTACAAAACTGAAAGTTTAAACTAGTGAAAATCGCAGTGTAACAGTATCTTTAGCCTATGTTATATGCTGTATGCTGTATATGCCACAGGTTTCTACGCTATAAATAAATAAATAAATAAAGGCACCGACGCAGACACTTTCCTTTTATAATTGTAGCGACTAAGTATTGATAACACTAAAGTATTTTATAAATTAAAGTGTTTTGATTTGATGAACGTGGGTGCTGATAGCCTACGTAAAAATGAACTAAATAGGTTTTATTTACAAAAGACTGTGGGGGCGGTGGTCAAGTAATTTAATCAGTGTATGCACGAACACAGTGTTACACTGTCTTCTGCGGCAAGCCTAATATTGATACATTATTTTATTCATCTCTATGATATAGAATAGTCACACTAAAAACATGCAATAGACCATATCCACAGCAGACCTGTAGGAAAAGCACAGGATAACATTAGCGGTGGCTCTGTCGTATTGAAGTGTCCCAGTGAGCCAGCATGCACAATACCAGGTTCCTGAAACTGAGGCAGCTGAAGGAAGTTCAGCCATATGTACTCCTATGATTTCCTACTGTAAAATGTCGAAATGTCTTCTGCGAAAAAAGGCCCATTAATATTCTCATAATCAAATCATGGGTGATTTAAATTGGGTAGTGTTTAGTTAATTTGTAAAATTAACAAGGTTGCCAATATAAACAGAGCCAAGCAAGAATATCTGGCATGAATTCAGTCAGCACTGCGGGAGTAGCAACGCTGATACAAAGACTCTGTTAAGTATGAAATGTAATGATCAGATAGTACTTTAAAATTAGACGCCACACTGCCATGAGACAGGACAGTGAGTGGTTTCTCAGCCATATTATGCAAAGCCACAGTAATCAACTTATTACTGAGCAATCCTAAATAATTGTATTTCAAGTGAATATTGAAGAGGTTATCAGCTAAAATAACTAGGTTGTCACCTTCCATGTTATAAAAAAACCTCAGCTACTGATGCCATGCAGTGTAATATGTTCACATGCAAATTTCAAAGCCACACCTCCCCCTTTTTCTATAAATAATGGTTGTTCAGTAAAAGCCAGCGGCTAGTACACCCCAAGGTTCACCATCTATACTATTTCTCAAATACATTATGCCATTAAAGCAAAAAAAAAAAAATAATTCCTTCAAATTTCACTGTTGGACTAAAGTGCTGTTATAACAGGAAGAGCCCAAAGCTAAAGGTAAGTTGTCTTTGTAGTTGAGTACTATCAACAGTAGCACATTATTACAAGATCGCTTCTAAGGAGTGCACGTGTTTTGGACGTCTATGCAAAAACAAACACTTTAAAATGAGCTCCAACTAACCTCAGTTTTTGTTGCATTATTAATGGTCGCACAGAGACCAGATAGGGGTAGTGTAAAGGAAGAGGGGGAAGAGGGTTTTCTTGAGAAAATGCAAGAAAAATTATCAAGGAAGAGAGTAAAAATGTATTAAAAAATAAATAAATAAAAATAAGGTGGCAAGAGGGACAACAAGGCAGAAAACAAGACAAATGCACATTTAGAAAGAAAGAACAGTGGAGAAAAAAGTAAGAACGGAAATTTGAACAAAAGAAACATTACAAATAAAAACAAGCAACAGTGACCTAATGCAGAATGAAAGCATAACAGTAAATAACATGAGAAAGGTGGGGAAAAAAAGTAGATTAATCTTATTTGAGCCCATTCAACCAATTAAAGCAACTCCCAACTCTGTCTGTGCGTGTTTCTGTCTGTGGCCGATCAGCAAGCCTCGCGGTCTGCGCCACCCAAACACGCAGTACCTGAAGCAAGGAGCTATTTAAGCACCCAGTGAATTATTCAGAAACCTCAGCAGTGTGCTGAACAAACTCTAAAACTGATTGTACCTGAACTTTCTTTTATATCTGGTCCTATGTCTTTTTGTAGTTATAAATCTCTCCCTCTTAGTCTGTCTTTCTCTATGCTCCGTGCACTTACTTATTCCATTATAAACAGATTGGGAACAAAGCACACTGTAACAAGACCAAGTGAGATTAATGCAGCCTGAGTAGGCTGGAGCTGTACAGATGAGAGTTGTCCTTAGTTATCTCCAATCTAGATACTGTACGCATTAGAATATCAGACTTGAGGCACAAGAATGAAAAATAGGGCACAGGCTGAGATCCAGTGCAAGCTCTATTGATCTATTACAGTGAACGATGATGCACAGGGTGGAGAATAGTATGTGATGGGAACTGGATTGTTTTCTGGCTGCTTGTGAAATAAATCCTCAACCACACGAGTGATTATGTCCTAAATGGGATTTTATTAATAAAAGCGATTTTAGAAGCGAGCAGGCGATGCCAGATCTTCAATATCTTGCAACACTCGCAGCAGACGAGCCACATTTGCAACTTTCATAATACCTCAACGCCTCCCGTTCCTTTTGTTCTCTGACCCAGTTTGCCTCCCTCTCCATCCGCTCAACGTCCCACCTCCAGACTCACCTCAGGGCCACCCTCCCTCTGGCCCGTAATCCTTTCTCCACACTGGGTGCAAACAATAACTCTTGAAGCTAATTCCTTTTTATTTCCCTCGAGTGCAGCATTGAGTCTGATTTTCAATAAAAAAGATTTAGTATCCTCAATCAAAAAAGAAGACTTCTTGAACCTTAAAGCTATGTTCTTTCATTCTCACACCTCCTCATATTGTCAATGCCGTTGTTCAGTGTTTGTCTGCAACGAATCAGGGGAGTTTTTTATTACTGCCGTATTTCCCAATGTATCAGCCCATCAGACATCATGTGGGTGTCTCTCGAAACTCACACTTGAACCAAACACAAAGGAGATACTTGAGTACAGTAGTGGTGAAGTTGTGTTGTATTTTACCGAGTGGATATCTCTATAGCTTGCTGTATGAGTCACAAGTAAGAGTATAACCCCACACACACACAGACACACTTTTAAACACAAGCGAAAAGTTCTGTGATGTCATTTTTTCAAGACTTGGTAGAGTTTCATCTCCACCTCGCTGTGGTGCTGCAGGCTGACAGCGAGCTCCAGCTGCCAGAGGGGTTCAGGTGAAATACTTTTACTCCACTCATCACACGCATCCATCCATCAGCTCCTCCCCCCCCCCCCCCCACCCCCTGCCATCCAACCCTTCCCCCTCTCTGTGTCAGATTCAAGTGGTCTCTAGAGAAAGGCTTGCAGCAGTGTGAGGAGCCTTTAAGTCTGGCTTTGGCAAAACCATAGAAAATATGTGTTTTTGTATTGTGCTCTGGGGAGGCCATAAAATCACCTTCTAAAGGCACCAAAACAACTTCCTCTTTCGCATAACTTTTTGAAAATTGGACACAATGCAACAAGATGCAGACCAACTGAACCGGTATTGTATGCCTCTCAATATGTCCTTAAGCTAAAAACAGAGTCAACTAGGGGCCAGATGTATGAATGATGCATACACCATTTCAAACGCATGAGTATAGTTCAGACCATGGGTACACTCAGTTTTCTAGAGATAGCTGGGGTTGTTGAGGAAACAAAGTGAGAGACAGAAGCTAATAACAAAGAGGATTTTTGATTGTTTTACAATGCACTGTACAGAGCAATCCATAAAATGCCCATTAGAAGCACATTAATCACTTTTGTGTGATCAATGCCTTTCGTAAAGTCTATTTAAATGATAAACCATTCTCAGAGGATTGAGCTATCACTGCCAATGACTGTTTACAAGCACATGTGATTTAAGTAACGATAATGACAAGCATAACTGTGAATAAGCACAGCCGTGCATAGCAGTCATGTGTCATGAATTTGACGATAAAAGAAGCAGGCAGACATATGGCAAGCAGTTTGCATGTATCTGATCGGCCATTGCAGCTTTATGCCGAACGATGTCGTGCGGCAAAAGTAGAGCCTGGTTCAGCGTTTTTGCCAGACGACATTGCGGTTTGTTGCTGGACTTAATGTTTCTGTCTCACACACTTGAAACAGCCCCTGTTAAGTTCCCAAGTTATAGTAAACATACACACAAATGCAGCACAAACTAGGTCCATAATTAAAATATATTGATGGATTTTTGTATTCACAGGCATGGATTGTGATTAATTACACGGCAACCTGCAGTCACTCATCTGTTGCCGTGCCTGATGTTTTTTGCTCGAGAGCCATTATGTTGAAGGATCTAAAACTACAACCTCAGCCACCATGTGGAGAGAAAACAATGATCTGTAAAGTTACATGACGTATTGACCTTTTTCTTTTTTAAACGTAAAATTAAGTATGCAGCGATATTAACAAGCTCTAATTCTGTGCGGCTTAGTAGACCATGACACATCATTTTGTCTCCATTTGTGTGAAACGTACGAAGCAAGGAATGACCCGTCTGTCAATGCATCCGTGTGTCCTAATCCATCTGAATACTTGCTGTAGTTTTTTGTCTTTAATATAATTGGAAGTCAGCTTAAGTAATGAAGAGGTGTTTTTGTGAATTCAGCATGAGTGTCAGGTTAGCATAAGGAAGAGTGTGTGGGAGATGTCTGTAGAGAGCTGTAACACGGAGTGAAGAAATTTACTAAGTGCATAATCATCACTGCTTAACAGTTTGACAAAACACAACCACACTGAATGCTGCCTCGGAGTGGTGTGGCATATTAATGTGCTGCTGCGGTTACGACGAGACGGTACAGAATGTGGTGTTTTTAAACTCGGGAGATGAAATCGTTATGAAACATCCCTTCAGGTTTGTAAATGAAATCTGATATTGAAAAATAGATCGTTTCATAGAACAGCTGCGAGGGAGGACACAGCATCAGCAAATGATTACTACGCATGATCAGTCCCACTACAATGAAAGTAGAAGATGGTAGCAAGATTATTCGCACCACTGTAGAGGGGGAAAAATGATCACTTGCAAGATTACATGCTTGGCATTTAAACCATTGACTAGCGTTGTCAATATTTGAGCTCCCCTGCTGCGACTGCATCCTTGAACAGAGTGCACTGAGTGTGTTCTTCTCGAGGGGGATGCTGCAAATAAACAAACGGGATGCAGCTTGTGTTGGGTTCGCAAACACTCTGGTTTGAGTGATTTAAAAAAATAAATAAATAACAAACATAAAAATGGCAGACTTGGAATGAGTGAATGAAATTGTTGAAGCTATGTTGCGTTTGCTTACTTGGCTTTCATGATTTCATGAAACATTAAGGTTGCAGAGGAATTATTTGGCCTTGTTGCCTATTACGGTACAGTATGTACTGCAGCTCCACCAAAGATATTCTGCACATTATGCAAACTTATATATTTATATGTGCATAAATCTCAAGACTTAATGAGTACGATTTAAGGATTTCTCTGCCGCATGCTTGTGTTTAACATGCATGAGTTTGAATCACTGCAGCAGGTTTCTTTTCCTGCACATTGTTATACTATGGAGTCTTGATTCAACAGTTATTTATTTTATACCCTGACAACTGTCGTTTACATTTTCAAATTCTTCTTTAAAAAGATTGTTGGATAATATTTCTTTGGGAATGTGCCACACTTGGACCAAAAGGTCAACACAAAGAGCCACTAGATGGCGGAAGGGTATTTTACAACACCAGTTTGAGCTTCCCTTACCTGCCAAAAACTACCAGATCCTGAACTGTCATTTTTCTGTCAACACACGTATGTTCTTTACAAAACTCACAGAGAGGGCAAACTGCTGCCACACGGGAAGCTGGAGGAACTTCCACTCCTGTTTTTTCTCCGTCATCTTCGACTCAGACAGCGTCCACTGTGTCTTGGGATAGTGCACCTGCAGACTGCCGGTAAGCTACACTCTGCTTCAAGAATCCAACAAGCACATCTCGGTTTTCTAACGACAGAGTAAAGTAAGAGGTCATGAGATGAAATGATCATACCTTGCACGATTGTTGTGTAGGTCAATGTAAAACTTACTTTTCCAAACTATTTATGTTTGCTCTACAGAAATATGATTTGCAAATGCGATAGCATCAAGGTCAGTTTGGTCAAGCGCCATAAACTTGAAAGGTTTTTTCAAAGTAAAGTCGGTCTTCATTCCATCACATCACACTCTCTCTGTGATGTACTTACCAGTGTCTGTTTTTCATGTGAGGGTCTGGATAGAGAAATGCCAGGATGTTGCTAATGAACATTGCTTAGAAGGCTCGTTTTACATGGCTACTCAACAAACTGATTAGCCATTCCTTTTCTGCATTTGAAGCCAATCAAAGAAGCTGACCAAGCTTAATCACTTCATATTTCCTTTCATTCGTCCGGCGTTTTTTGTTCGGTTTACGTATGTGATTTCAATTACACCCATACTCCAGGGGGTGTGGATTGAAAAATGGCTTCCTCAACCTTGAAGAACGTGGCGTGGAGCAGCGAACAAACAAACTGCTACAGTCTCTTGATGTTTGGCACGTGCAGGGATAATGGCTCATTAGGCCTGCAGTCTGTGAATGATGGCTTATAGTGATCATGGTAACTCATCATTCGCTTTAATTAGAGAAAATGCATTCATCTTCTGCTGTGTTCTCTGCTCATGCTGGAGTCTCCTTGGGGATTCTCCCACTCTCTGAATTCCTCTCGCCTGCCTCGTCTATCTGTCGTAAGACGATGTAAGAGAAGAGGTGCACATTGTAATACACTTCTCAGTATTAAAAGAGCCAAGTATTAGTGGAATGAGGATGGCATATTAATTAGGAAGACTATCTTTTTCCTCGCAGATTAATATCCTGTGGCAGCATCGCCCTCTTGAGCCATCCTTGAGCTAGACATCTTCCCCGTTTAGGTTGCAGATGTGCTGTTGACCTTGATGTCTGACCTAACTGTTGATCGGTTCACTCAAAATATGGATTAATCCCTTTGCAATCTTTAGAATATCCCATGTTTGTAAAATAATGCCGAGCTCAAATGGCTTTTAGATATCATTAACCCAACCATTGGTCTCACTGGCCCGGTGACCTGTTACATGAAGCTTAGCAGAAGCTTAGTTGTGATGCCTACTTCATTCTTCTCTCGCCTCTACGGTTTCATTTATTACTGTCTTTATCCTCTTAGCATCTGTCAGTTAATGAATTGTACTACTTATCCTGTCAGTTTGAAGTCCAAAGGAAGGTTTCTCCTGATTCATGGCGTGCTGGCTTGGCATGATCAGCTGAGGCATATGTGCAGTAATGGAGAAAAAGTAATACATAAGGAATTGCTCATGCTGGATGATCCCTCAGAGAAATATCACCAGACTTAGATGGGCTACATTTTAGGGTCTTTCAGCTCATTGTTTGTGTTTTATGGCCAACAACTTTACTGTTTTGGTTCAGTCTCGCTGCTCTCGTCAACCTCTCTTCCGACAGCAGGCAGCTGTTTTTGAACAAAAAAGCTCTGCCCAGCACAAAACCGCAGACTGATGTAGCGACTTGCAGGTGAACATAATGTAACATTTAGCAGCTCAAGAGCCAGATATTTCCCTCAGGAATTGGACACCAAAACAGAGCCAAACAAGTAGTTGTGCAACTGTTTGCTAACTTGTTTACCATATCAACTTTTATATAGTGTTGATATAATTCTGTCAATGTTGAGTTTACAGCTTCTTACACTGCTCCCAGGTGGCTGACTAAGTGAATTAAGGTTTAAATGTACAGGTGGCAACAATAAAATGAGAAATCAAAACCTTTTAGTTTCTTCAACAGTCCACACCTTTGCAAGTTAATGCTCTAAGTAGGGTGGTGATTCAAACCAGAAATTGTAATAAAATTGAAAAGCAACAGCAGGTTTGACCCAATTGACAACCACAATTTCAACTTGTTTTCCCCAAACGTGTTTCCTCATGACAAAGTGACACTGCTGACGGCACAAACATACAATCCAATCATACAAACCCAAAGCTCCTGTCTCTCCTTGTTTGAACAAATATCAACTTGACAGACAAAATAATCTCTCGCGTTCTTTTTGAATCCCCATTTATTTATTTTTTGTTGATTGACAACATTTTGAAAGAAGTTTCTATCCAATCACACCTCCATAGCTGGTAAGCCTGACACGCTGCACGCGCACTGAATTTGAACAGACGACAGAAGCCTCAGCCTACTTACTCGTTCTTTTTGTCTCAGCACTGGGCTTGATAAGTGCAGTGTTGGAATTACTAATGGGCCTATTCAAAGAACACTCCTACATTGACATTTACACCAGTGCTGTACTAGCATGAGGTTTAAACTATGCTTTTACCAAAAAATGCTGTACTGAAAATATCGTGTCGTATTGTTACAATACATAGTTCTTCTTACTGTAGTGAAAAGAGGTGGACTGCATTTTTATGTAAATGCTGTTGACAAATGGTGTGTGCAAAGTAAATGAGCACCACGCACAGTGTAAAGGATACAAGCCTGAAGTGAATTGTAATATAATAAATGATAATAGTCAATCTATTTAGACAATTATGCTGCCATTGTGCGAAATGGGTATGAAGAACACTTATGTAACACTTGTGGTGGTTCTGGTTCCTGTTTAACTTGTGAACATTACAGGTTGCCTTAAAATGTCGTTTTTGTAACGTATCATAGTTTTAGTATAATTATCATTATATTAACTTCTTTTCAACAAAAAAAGCTTAAAAGGTACAAAAATACTTGTAAAACTCAGTGGTATTGTTAAACCTACAGACTCAGGCAGATATGTTCCACTTTGAAATACCACAACACTCGAGGCAACGCTGTATGAAAACCCACAAAAATGAAGGTGAAAAACCGTTAAAACAGCAGTGTCTCTTCAACGAGAGTTTGATCTTCAAGTGTCTCCTCTACTGAGCCCAGTCATCCTACAAAATGAGATCTTGCTTTTTTGATGAAAGGGAAATTGTTTTACCCAGAATGCTCTGCTGGTGGCAAAGGCAGAGAATCGGCTGAGCTGAGAGTTTAATAAACATTTCACTTTTCATCATCAACACCTCTTAAAATGTGGTTAAGGGGTGCCTTTGAAGATTATCAGTCCTTCAGGTCGGGCGATCGGCAAATACTAGGTCAAATGCAACTGGTCCTGCTTTTTTTCCGGTGAAGATTCATCCAAGAGGAAAGGATACATGTCCTCAAGACCTAACCGCACGTCCAATTGCCTTTAAACTCCTATCCCAGCACTTACTGTACAGTACATCTCTCCACAATGAGCAAACAATGATATGGCTGCCATTCTGTGTCAAATAAAGCCCAACATATTCATGCACAGCTGTTCAGCACCAATTCTGCTTGATCTCTGTACGATTTGTTGCTGGAAAATCTAACTAACTAACTACCATATAGTGTATTACAAGTACAACATTGTCAACTTAAGAGATCCCCCTCCTTATGCAACATTAGTACTCCGATCCTGCTGTCTGACTGCAGTGAAAAGAAACGACACTGTGCAGACTTGTAGCTAAATGAAACTACTTGGGCTCAATTAACACAAACGAAGACGGGAGAAAAAGAAAGGAAAAAGACAAATGCAGAGGGCTTGATGAGGATAAAGGCTCCTCTGTAAATCTAGCACTGTGTCACCATCATTACTAAAGTATGCTTGGGTGTAGTACTGATGAGCCGGAACACTTTGTCTCCCCTCCAAGACACATAAAAGCTGAAGTGGATTAATCATTCATGCTAAAGGTGGCACAACCTGAAGCATCAGCCGGCAATGGCAATGTCTTGTGTGCGTGCCTGGAAACCTCCGGACCTCCACTGTTTGTTTGAAAGTATCCCATCTCTTCCCCTCTTCTTTTCACAGCGAGCTGAAATATTGATCAGCATTCGTGTCTGTATTCCCACCACAATCATACCACTAATCAGCGGCAGTGGCTTGCTCCTCATGAAATTTCATTTCTTTTTGAAAATACTGTGAATTATTTTTCATATGGCATCAATTGAATGTCTGCATGGGCTAGAGTTTCTCACTTCCAAATGATAAACTTAATATATATTGGCAAATATAGGAGAGTACAAAGATAAGGGAAGGTTTTTGAAGATTCTTTGGCCTGTTAGGGCTCTTGTTATTTTGTTGGTCTTTTTGTCTCAGTACAAGGACACAAGATAAAGGAAAGCACATTTGTTGACAATTTGGTTATTAACCCAGCGCTCATGTTCCACTGAAAGAGACAGAGCGAAAGAGGAGAAGGTCGGGGCTGTGCTCGCCTCTGCCTCTCTAGCTGTGAACAAACGTCTTTTTGAGCATGCATGATGCCCGCTTGCCCTCTTTGCATTTATGTAGACGCCGAGTGTTTCTGCAAGTGTTGCTAAAGTGTTCTTTCTTTCGGTGATCTGACCCGCTTTGCTGAAAGAACACAGAGCCCGCCTGTCCTGATGCACTGTGAAGACACTGAAGACGCCCTCCCTCACCACGGAAAGTTTTGTATGTTGTTTGTTATGAGAAGATCCCATGTGGTCGGAAGAAAAAGGGGGTTACTGAAAGATTCATAGAACCCTCGTTCAACAGGCGTTTCCATGGCAACACAACAGTCTTTGGCTAAAGGAACCGAAGGCCTCAATGCAGACGCAGTTCCAACACCTCCAAAGACCCTTTGATATCCGTGTACAGCGAGCAACACAGACGCACACAAACACACAGCTCGTTTTGTGCATTTTCTTGCTTCGCGTCGTGAAACTTCTGCCCTCATTTTGTTCCTCCCTGTTGGAAATCTGTTTAATTTCATTCTGGCTTTGTAATAAACACTTGACTTGATTTCGAACAACTCAAAGGCAAACATTGTTTTCCTCATTTAAAATCAGCAAATAAGTTAAAACAGATTGATATGGCGTTACACAACTGATTTGATGGAATTACTTGGATATGGGATATTTGGGCGAACGTGGGCAAATTGAGTTTTCAATGATCATCCACAAATGTGTCCTCCCTCACACACAGATGCACATGCACACTAGAACAATTCAAATACGCTTCCCTCCATCATGTGGGTGATTTGTTAAAATGTAACCAGAGGATTATGTGGAGGCTAGCTGTTCTTTTTGGACATATTTGAGCTGAGGGGCACGTTTCATTGATTTTTTTTTTTTCCTCATAAAGATGGTATGATCCCTTTTCATCTTTCCACAAATTGCCCCTTGCCATTCATAGACCGAGGCACTGAACCGTCCGCCCACATTGTAAGATTCCATCATTTCATAAATAAAGCATCCTGTTAAGTGAAACGATTTAGTCTTCAAGCAAGACAAGAAAGAGACATTGTTATTGTTTAATTTCATAGCCCCCAGCTAAAAAATTTTTTGGGTGAGGTCTCACCGCACCTCTGCCTCACACAGCCAAGGGGGGGACTTGGAGCAAAATCTGCTTACAGAGCATGTACGATGAATAATAAAATGTTAAATATGTCCATGCCCTGTGAGATCAGGCAACTGAACAGCGGACACACTTTATTTATATTATTATAACCATATAATATCAAACACGAGATAAACACTACAATTTGTCAAAAACACTAATTGTATTGGGGATCCTCTCGCTCGGTCTTCCCACGTATTAGGATGTCAGTGATACATGTGGGATGGTGGTCATGTGCAAGAGTTTTTCAAGGTTTGGGTGGTTCAACAATTGTGATTTAAAATGAGCGTCAATTACTAAACGGTGTAATAAACCAAAATAGTGTTATTAGAAGGATAACTAATTACTGGCTACTTTTGCAGCTACAGTTATAATAGAAATGTTGACAGTGCTAATAGGAAGCAATCACATAGGTATGGTATGGCACTTGTGATGGTGAAATTAATATATGAAAGGTGGATAGTATCTTTCTAAACAGGCTCCCATGTGACTTTACTTATCCTTACTTTTTGCTAGAGACCTTGTGTTGGCTACAAAGACTGCACGTAGCAAGGCCAATAAACAGAATAAAATACTGATTTTAAAGTGCAGCATTTAATAACAACAAGGTTTTTGGCCTTTGTTCAGTTTATCACTGACATCTTTACTTTGCTACTTTTGCACAAACGGAAATACACACGCGGACATGAACACACACGCATAGAAAAGCATACATAGGAACACACATACATATACAGCAACACATCCACACATACAGTATAGAAAAATGCAAACACTCGCATATATAGAAAACGCACACATGGAAACTAACACACACACCTGGGCTCGAACTGCGTGCGTGTGCGCGCGTGTGTGTGCATCGTAGTGTTTGTAGAGTAGTTCTCTGGTCCTTTTTAACTCAAGGCCAATTTCTCCAATCAGAGATATCACTCAATGCTGCACTGCGGTTATAATACACAGCAAATGTGTGTGCACTTTTGCCAGTTACCATTTTTGTATGTCCTCGGCACCTGAATTATGTTTGTGAGATCTCGTTTATTAATTAACCTTTTAGAAAGCCACATATTTGCTCTGGTTGAGACAGTTTTCTGGACCTCTTTAAAGAAAGAAACCCAATTGATATAAGTTTACCCATAGTAACCACACCTTGCATGCACAGTGCGTCCTCCATCACATGCAGCCCACACGGCTGCCAGCACCAAAGGACTACATGCTTTCATGTATATTTTGGTGATAATACTAGAGTAAATATATTTGATATTTTTTATGATATTTGAGTTAATCACCAGATAGTAGCCTGAGGCAAAGCACACAGTTTATAACGGTTACACCTTCTGCTAGTGTTTTCCTGCTAGCTGTTGCCATGTGGGATGTAACTTGATTCAGCATTCTAATTGGGGAGTTTTCATTAACATATTTCCATTTATTCTTCATTGTAAAAACTGTATTTCATAAATGAATCGTTCACTTTTAGCCCTGAGTTTGCAAACAGCCTACGTTGCTGTCTCAAATATATCAAAGTTAATTTCACCATTAGTTAACTTGTTTGCTAGCTATCTCACGGCATGGCACATTTCACACTGTATGTATTTGATAATTAATGGATTTATTTGGGAAATGAATGGATTATGCTGATATGGTCAAAGGTTATTTTTCTATATGCATATGACATGGTAAATACATCTTGAGCAGATAATCCCTATGCTTATATGTTATTTCCTGTTTATTCCCATGGAAAGTTTGGGAATGTCAACCTTAGTGATAACGTCAAAACAGGACGACACGACAAAGACAACTTTAGCATGAAGAGAAAATATTGCAAAAGCTCAAGGACAGAAGAAAGTATCCGATGTGAAGATGAGTTCTTTAACATGAACGTAAAACCGGAGAGCTGATTGTACAGGGTGAACCAGAGGAAGTTTAGTGTTGCACTGACCCCTGCTGTCGTTTGCTCACAATTGCACTTCTGTTTCTTTTTGCACTGGCTCTCAGGGACAGCCACATACAGCATGCACATGCTTAGAGTGGTGTCCATAAATGTCCACCCTGCATGTTCAGTGCGAGACTTTATGATGCTTGTTGTCATAAGAAGCACTCAAAGCTGTAACCACTGCACTCTTGTATGCAAGTTAATTACATCATTATTGAATTACTTCAGTTCCATGTGGTCTCGCAGCTTCACGCTCTAATATGTTCGTATGGAGTTTGGCAGTCTCCAGCATGGCCGGTCCAGTATGTCCCTGTGCACCTTGCAGTACGTTCAGGAGCTCGTCACGAGGTGCGGGGATCTGCATCACGTGACAATCGATGAAACTGAATAGAGACATTCATGGTGCCCAGATCATTTATCCTAAATCTGCTGACTTTTCCTCTCGCGTCACCTCGTTGTTTGTGGTTTCGAGTGGAATGTCTCAACAACTATGGGGTGGATGCATTTGTGTCCCTTAGGATCAATTGTAATTACCGTGGCCTGCTGTGATCTGCTGACTTTTATTCTGGCGCTATCATTGGGTCAACATTTCAATTTGTCCTGTACTTTGGTTAATGACCAAATAAATACCTGCAAAACTAAAGATATTCCTATCAGCCTCAGCGGTACTTATTAAGGTGTTATTGAGCAATGTTAGCATTTTAACACCCTAAGATGGTAAACGTTATATATTGTAAGCATTGTCATTTTTAGCATGTTATCACGTTGATGTAAACATGAATGTACAACCTCACACAGCTGCTATAGTGGCTGTAGACTCTTAATCCTGTTGTCTTTTCTTTTTTTTTTACTTTATCTAATCTTTTATCTTTTTTTTATGTTTGCCTGTTTTGTCCTGAGACAAGTAAAGTGAAAGAACTTGGATTTACATGTTGCATACTCCAGCACGCTGAGCCAGGGTTTTTCCTGGATCAAAATGAGGCAGAGCTGGTACCGTCCACACACACATGCAAGACAACCGCACCTTAAACTGGCTCAAGCAAACTATTTTTTACAAGCAATGTATTTTAGGAGTTCTAATAATTATATGTTTGAAGAAAATGACAATTGTTACATAGTCAGTGGTGTCTATAAAGTGAATTCCTTGATAATAAATGTTCATCTGCAATTTTCTGTAGTCTCGGTAATATTTGTTCTTAAATTTTACTGAAGTAGTACATCATTTGCTATTATCAGTAATATATAATATATGTGGCAGTCATGCTCTCAGATTTTTAGGTTATTGTAATGAACTAATATCATGTTTTACAGACGTCTGTTTGAACTTTTGTATTGGATAAAGTGGGAAAAAGTTTATTTAAAAAAAAAAAAAAAAGAAGAATTTTCTTACATTTCACCAGTGTAAACAGACACAAACTGGTGGTGTAGTCGCTGTACAGGTTGGTGTTCAGGCACACATGTCAGGCGCGTAAAGCTGTTTGCAATGGCATTTATAAATACCTGCTGCCGATATATAAAAGTATATTAAAACATCAAAAGGCAGGGAAAATGCATTTTCTTTTGTTTTTTAATTTGCTGTGGTTGCGGTTACCAGTATCCGCTTTTAGCTGCGGTCCAGCCAAAATCAGATGGCTCTTTTCTTCCGCAACCTACTCGGCATAATGCTGCAATTGCACAAATGACAGAAATCCACCAAGTGCAACGCTCGTGAGACGATAGTGTTTTACCCTCAGAGCTTTGTTGTGAGCTGGAGGAGCGATGCATGATTCTCTATGCAGGACAAACCCTGTGAGCTACTTGATGATGATTAAAGGGAATTCCCTACAAGATACAAAAAAAGGGGACATAGATGACGCATTCATGCCTTTTTATGATTGCAAAAATAGAAACAACCCAATGAAAAAGAAATAAGGACTCTTATTTTCTGATATCTGTTTCAATTGGAACCCCCTCGTGATTATTTCATGTTAATAAATGTTGCATCAAAGTAGCATGTTCCTATTTTATTTATCAAACTAAAATCTTTAGCCTTGACATCATTCAGCAGCACCACACACACTCTGTTGCCTCCTTTTTAGCACCTAATGAAAGAAGACTTCCTTAAGTTTGTCTGTGAAAAATGTTAATGGCATTCGGTGGGAAATGAGCTACCAGCAGCTTCACGCTGCCCCCTCTTCTTCACCTCCTGTCTCCACTGTCGCCTCTCTTCCATCCATCACTCCCTTCTCCTTTTTGTCCCTGTTATTCTCCCTCCTTCCCCTCACCCCTCTCTCCCCTCCGCAGTGGGCACTGTCATGGGCCTCGCCAATTAAAGGCTGTCATGTTTGCTCTCCGGTGGAGCTGCCGTGAGTGGTGCAGACAATTTGTATTACAGAGGGTCTATCTCATGCATGGGTGAGCCGGGTGATGGGGCCTACCTGAGCTAATAGGCTGTGGACGCGCAGGCCATAGACCCCGAGCACTCCACAACTGGAGCGCTTAAGTAGCTGCTAGTTAAATGCAGTATTCACACTGGACAGAAACTACATGCACAAAATGGCAGCTATATGCATGTGGAAACCTTATAGGTGATCCATGCACATTAAAGGCAAACTGAGAGGCACACAGCTGCATGTGTAAGTTTAGTTTCCTTCTCTCTCTTTCTCTTCTGTGCCATTCGGTTTACTTTAATTGGATCAAGCACTGCAGATCAACTCTCATTACCTAAACCGACAGCATTTGTCTCAGTGAGAGGATAAACCACAAGACGGAGGAGAACGTAGGTGGGAGCTCTGTGTGTGTTTGCATGTGTGTGCTTGAGTAGACCAGTGTGAAAAGATGTGAAAACTACAGGTGAGGTTTGGCTCATTTTCAAGATCTGATCATTTGCAGTGGGGCTGGTCGATAGATTGACTTTAAAAAATATTTTTGATATAATTTCAAGATGTAAAATAAGATGAAACCATTTTATATCAATATAGTTTTAATCTTGTATTGCCGTTAAGTCTAAAAATACAGAGATATGATTTTTGGTACATATCGCCCGTCCCTAATTCACAGTACAATTTGCTCTGGAAAATAGTTTGAAATTCATTAAAACATTTTTTTGAAAAAGTGTACTTTTGGTTGTGGCTGCATTGTCATCACAAAACCACAAATGGAAAATGGTTGTCACAAAATGGCTCCAGATAGGCACATGGTGGCTGTGTGATTGCCCACATGTTGCTCATTTATTTGTTTATTGGTGTATTTCTGTCCAATCTAATCAGGTAGACTCCTGAAGCAGGGGTTTGTGTCAAAGGTCAGCCGATCTGCATAATTTACTATTACTGGTAATATAGGAAATGATTGGATTCAGGCAGGCGGCAAGTGATAAAACATGATAAAATAAAGAATTGTCACTCACCAAGATGTGTGCATACAGTATGTAAATGTATGTGAATAATGGAAGTATGTATGTCAAGGAATGTGCGTAATGGAAGTATGCGTATGTGTGTGTATATACTTGTAATGCGAGTGCTGAACATGACACCTTAATGCCTATATTCCAGTGTGTGTGACGAGCTGTATACGAATACTTTACAAAATACACATCGTTAATATTTCTCTCAGACGAGGCAAGAGTTTTGTTCATATCTTTATTCATCGCGACAGATTTGCTGCCGTTCTGAACAATTTAGATCCCAGATGAAATAAGTGTGCAAATGTACACTGTTTTATATTCAAAACAGCTCAAAACGTTCAATACAGGGATTTCCATAATTACATGCAATATTATGGATAAGCTAAATGCAGTGTAAATCCATATTTATTGCGTGCACCGATATAAAGAATGAGCAATGGGAGGACTGGGTTTCAAGTAGTGAGCACAGAGTATTTTAAATCCATCTAACGTTGATAAGGTAAATACCCGTCTACTCTTTCCGGCGTCTCGCTAAAGCTTCACATGATAGGAAATGCTCTCTGCACTCACCGCAAAGGTTAGTCTTGTTTCTATGGTTACCTCCCCTGCTTGCTTATCTCATTGGTTGCGCTTTTAAAGGTCAGCGGCAGCAGAGGTCAAAGTTGAAATAATTTGAATTTGGTGGCAACTTCGAGCGCCACACCAAGGAGAGCGCTTCCGCCTAGATGGGCGGCACCGCTCTCTCCGTGGGAAAACAACGGCACAGCCAACATGGCGTGGCTTTACTGCTGATCACGTGAAAGCAGCTTAAGTGACAAAGAAGTCTTCAGGTGGTGATTAAACGGCGGCGCTGACATCTTCTCCTCATTCACCCAGGACTCTGCTGTGGAGGTCAAAAACTATCCCCGCAGACTCAAGACTAAAGCTAACATCTCAGTCATCACGGCACATGATGCAGACACACAAACACAGTTACTGAAGTGATGTCTTGCACCCAGCGACGTTCATGGATCTGATTCATTAATACCCTAAATGAATGAAGTTAATTGAGAGGCCCCACTTCCACAAACATGTTTTGGAATAGATTTAATGTCGTCTTGCAACAGGCTTCCTGACTAACGGCGCTCGATAATAATTAATCCATAAATCATGTGATTTGTACTTCAGAAGGTGGTCTGCAGATGTGTATGTAAAAATACCAGTCTAGGTCTTATTGGCAATGTCGCACACAGATTTTATTCAAGTGGATTGTTCTGCGCTGACCTTTCAAAATGTATTTCCCTTGATGCATTACTTCAACACTGCAATCAATCGGCAACTTTAATTGGCTAATTGTTGCATAATAAAAGTCCACATAGAAACAAAAAGAACATGGAACATGTAGATTTGCTTGCTTACTTCAGGGTCATTTGTCTGTTTGCTGCATTTCTACCACCAACTACAACACTCCCTAACCTTTTTTTTAAGCCGATGCCGCCTCATTTGTTATTGTACGCTTTTCTTTCAATTGGAAGTTGCTGTGCTGCTGCTGTATATGCTTTGTCATATAACTGTGATGGTTTCATGCCACTTAGTCCTATTTTAGAGATCTTCCTTTTATAGAGAAATTCCAACAGGTTGGATATCAGCTCTTCTTTTTCCTCCTCTCGCCTGCATGGCAGGACAAAATAAATTGGAAACAGAAAAGGGAGACTGCTGGAAAATATGGTTGATATGGCCACAATGTGTCATTATTGAATGTAGGTGTAAAAGGGCAGGCTGTATTATAGCTGGAGAAAATGATTTTCCCTCAGTGTTTTACTTTTTTTTTTTTGCTTTGTGATAATGGGTCTGTCAAGGTGAGTCCATCAACAGAGGGAGAAAAAACAGAGGGAATATGTGCTAATTATAAAACTGTGTGTGTGTGTGTGGTATGTGCATGTATAGTACATGAGCGTGCTTGCTTAGGAACAGGTGGGTGGAGGTGAGATAAACTAAGGCAATATAGCAAGATAAAAAAACAAAGCTAGTTGCTGGATAACAGCGGAGTAATTTTCCAGCTGTCATGAGTCACGAGTGGCACCCACACATCATGTATCAGCGTTATACTGAGTCATACTGGGAGCTGTGTTACAGGAAGAGGTGGTGTATACCTGTCATTTAGTAGTGTATGGATTGTGTACGTGTAGCTAATCAAAAAAAAGACATTATTTATAATTGGTTTTAATGTATTCTTCCCACCGGTTCTCCCGTAGCATTCCTCTAAAATGGTGTTGTTGAAGCAGAAAGCAACTTTTTATTCAACCACACTTTGTGCACTATAAGCACAGCTAACACTACAGAAGAATATGTTGCTTTTACAGCATAAATAAGCTACACACAGCCAGACGTTTTCAATGTCGGTTACTCGTACGCACAGATAATTCACAATCGGTTAAGTTGCGGGGAGAAATAGTTAATCTCATAATGAGGAATTTCGTGCAATGTATACATGGTGAAGTCCTGTTGTTGTTTTATTTTATTGTCGTTTTGATTAGCTTTCTTCATTATGATGCTGCCTCCAACTTTTGCATGTCACATTTTGCCTCATGAGCTTGAAATGCATCTCTAAATAAAGAGATATCTGGCAGGGCAGCAGGTGTACAGAAAATATGTTTCATCCCTTAGATCAGAGCTATTGGTACTAGTACCCACAGTGTGTGATGCTGAGTATGGCATCTGCGATCCAGGCGTCATTCATCTTTTTTATAATTACAGAGAGGAAATGTGTGTTTCGAACACTAGAGGGTGCTCACAGCTCTTATCAAAACCACATTTTTTTGTTGCGTCTGAAACTGGCTGTAGGAAAAATGTAAAGATACTCAGCCTTGTGCCCACACTTAGAACAATACTAAATATATGGTGACTCGCAACGTGAGTTTTACAATATTGTTGTCTCTTAATTAGCCAATGCTGTCATTATTCTATAAAAGAAAGATTTGGATGTGCACTGTGGGCGTGGATGTGTCATGGAAATAAATAGCAGGAACTGTGTTGCGGCATCAACATTGTAGGTTATATTTGTCATTTGACTTCCATTGTCAGATAGTCGACGCTCCCTCCCTTCTTGTTTCCGTCAGTTCTTCCCTGTGGAGGTGCCTTTTGCTGACGGGACATCCCTCCAACCTTGCTTAACATAAAAAAAAAAAGAGTTGGGAAAATGTAACCACGATACTGTCTGTCTGTATGTCAGGCTTTCCTAGAGCATTTACGTCCCCAAGTGTCTGCACGACTGTGTCTGGAAAAGTCAGTTTCTGATAAAGCCAAAGAAAGGCAGCGCTGTCTGAATATGGAGCCACACACAGATGTCCTCTGAGGCATGGCACCGCTCCCCTCTCTCTCCTGGCACACTGCTCCCACCCAAGAGTGGAGCTTTACTGAATATGGAGGGAGACCCGGTGCTGCCACTGGGCACACCACTGTGGTCCAACGCCACCCGAGAAAGAGGAAGAGGCAGAGGGAGAGAAAAAAGGCAATACTGTAAAACGAAGACTGCAAAATCCGCCGCAGGATGAAGACACACATTTAATTGTATTTTACTTTGTACTCTAATCAATAACATCTCCTTTGAGGAGTTGTGAAATAATTTCAGGAGAAAGGAGGGTAGAGAAATGTAGAAATTAAGTCTAGGAATAGAAATTGTTTGGTGAAAATGACTCACCCACTCAATCCACTACTATGTCTTTGTTGTCTGTATCTAAGGCCAAGTCAAATTACAAGTATCACAATGCTTTGTGATAAAACCGCAGCACCATGTTCCCAATCCCTCTCTCTGTATGTTCTCCAGCTCCTACTTGGTCTTTAGCAGTTCATTTCTTCCTGTAAGTGATCACTTTTACCAGGCAACACCTAACATTTGCTTTTCCTAGGCTGACATTTGATTAATTGACAAAATGATTTACTGGCAAATGTCATCTACCACACAGACTGAGGTGAACAGAATGGAGGATGTCAGGATTTAATTCAATTTTTTCTGTGCAATTGATGAATGTGGCATCTTGCAAATAGCAACCCAATCTGCACACATGCATTGCACATTGAATTACACGTAAAAAAAATGTGTATCGATTGCTGCTAAAAGAACCGAGATGACCATACGTATACTTACGGTACATAAATAGCCTTGCTCATTAGATACACACAGAGATAAAAAATGACCTGGAACATAAAGGGCTGGACATAGTGACTTTTCACAGCATACGTTAATGGATTAACGCACTCAGATATGCGCCGAGCAGAGTACAATTTATAGGCATACAGCGGTAATGTTTGGTCGATGTCATATCTGGCCATTAAAATAATATTGTTATTCTTTAGTAAAAAGAGTGATTTCATGGCACTTTTAAAAGTATTTTACGTTTAAGTAAAAAATGTGGTTAATGTCACACAAAAGGACAAAAAAAAAAAAAAATACTGTACTAGTGTGGCTCTCTGTCCCCATTGGTATATTGATATAAAGAGGTTCTAGTCTGCTAGACACAATATAGGTCTTGTGTGTATTGCAAATACTACACCTGAGCGCAGAAGACTTCAGAGCTCGGTGCTATAAGAGAGCAAAGGAAGATGATCATTTATATCGACTGGGTCGAAATGGGAGCGTGCTGGTCCGATGCCGGAGGGAAATGGTTCGGCAGTTTGACTCTTCAAAGCAGAGTAGAGAGCACTTTGTAAGTAAATTACTCTAATGATTCAGCGGGTGGAGCTGTAATTGCCAGCAGGCAGGGAGGCATGGATGAAGAAGGCGACTCCTTTGTTATGGAGATTGTTTCCACTCAGGACATCCTGGTGACCAGGGCTCAAAAGTGACGGTGGTACAATCCTGATTATGTGCACTGCTTCAAGCAAACACTTTTTTTTTTTTTTTTTTTTTTTTTACAAGCAACATATATTGGGTTTTATAGTGTATATGATTGAAGAAAATGTTACATGGATAGTCAGTGGATAAATGTTCACTTTCTGTCGTCGTCCCATTAATATTTGTTCGCAATATGCACTGAAGTAGCATATCACATGACATGGTTAAGATATGTTTGAGACTGAGAATATGATCGCAAATACTGACCTACTAAATATCTTGGAACAATTTGATTCTACTGGCAAAATGTTTTTTACACAAAGGATCTCCTGTTTTTGAAGCATATAAAAAGTCATTTCTGAAAAGAACTGTTTATTAAGTAATCCTTCTCACTTTTATAAGACTTCCTAATTTAAATTATTTGCTTTCATTAATACTATATGCGTGTCATGTTCTCAGCTGTTGTCTATTGTAATGAACTAATATCATGTTTTACAGATGTCTGTTTAAACTTTTGTATTTTCTAAAGTGGGGGAAAAATTGATAATAAAAAAAAAAAAAAACAACAAACATTTTATTTTTTTTTACATTTCTTTACATTTCACCGGTGTGAACAGAAGCAAAGTAGCGCTGTAGTCGCGGTACACAATGGCATTCAGGCACATCGAGGGACTTTCACCAAAGCCGAACGCCGTTTGCAATCGCATTTTTAAACACCAGCTCACAATATAAGATATGAAAACATCAAACGGAGGAAAAATTAGTTTTCTGTAGTGATTTTTTTTTTTCTTTTTTTTTTTGCAGTGATGTCAAACAGGGAAACACTTTGGCAGCGCCTTTCCTGGTGCACTGTGCTGATTATAATGCAGCGCCCCGTCGCCACCATATTGATGTAATGCCGCAATTGCCGTTACAAGGGATAGAAATCCACCAAGTGCAAAGCTTGTTAGAAAATAGTGTTTTCCATGAAGACACCCGTTGTGAAAAGCTGGAGGTGGCCGCCTTGTAATTCTCTATGCAGGAAAAACCCTGGTGACTCAGTGAGCTGCATGTACACAGTAATAATATTAGTGACATACATTCTTCAAAGTTCTCTTTTTGCTTGTCTCCCACTGTGAGGAGGGTCAGAGGACAGACAAAGAGACAGTGCAGTAAGTTCAGACCTAGAAGTCTTTTCAGGGTATTCTTATACTTATTCCTATAACAAAATACAAAATGTATTGCGTTATAGTTATGTGACACTATACAAAGTGAGTGAAAGAGGGGATTCCTGTCATGTAAATGAAACTAGTACAGGTCTGACACATTTTTGAAAATAAGCTTTCTTCACTTTCTTACTGAGAGTTAGTTGAGGGTATTGAAACCACTACCGCCAGCTAACTTAGCTTAGCACAAAGACTGGAAACAGACGGAAGGAGCTAGCCGGGCTCTGTCTCTATAGTCTTTTGTAGATGATCACAGATTCCCGGCCTCTCTGTCACTCATCATTGCGTACAGTGTCATAAAGAAAGCACGTGGAAATTGTTACAGACTGACATGCCTACAATGGCCGAAGCTACGGGTAATATGGCCCAACTGCATGTACACAGCACCTGCACGTGAGAGCTAATGGCACTGTGACATGCTATTGCAGAGAACCAAGCTGAGTGATGAGGAGACCATTATGCCACTGTGACAACTTGCACCATCCTGACTTCACAGCAAGCCTCATCCAACCTTCCAACATTAATGGAGACTTCATGCCCCTGGGCAGCCCACTGCTGGTGCAGGTCTCGTCAGCAGAAAGAAAGACGCCGAGCAACAGGAAACGGTGATGAAACAACAGGGAGGAAAATAGAAAAGAAGAGGGGGGTGAAGAGAAACCGGTGGGAATGGTAGAAGAGGAAGGGGGTGCTTTCTCTGCCAGGAGAGATGCTGATCTAGTCGAAGACCTTTTAATGTGTTGAATTGATCTCCGTCTCTTCGCTCTCCTTTTCTTCCTTTTCGTTCTTTCGTGTCACTCCATACTTTCTTCACCACACTAACACACCCACACAAGCACACACTCAAGGCTCCTGTTTCATAAAGAATCCTCTGTGCTATTGGCTCCCTAAATTGCCTCTCAATTTTCATTTGGCCGTTCGATTAGTCTGTGCGCCTGCTCCGCTTGCGCTCTCTCCCAAACCAATAGAAGCGTTGCTTGCAGGCAGATCAATGGCACACTGCCCCAGGAGGAGTGGGGATATGGGCTGACTGTGGGTGTTCTGCTTCTCACCTTTTCCTCCCTCCGCTGCTTTCCTGCACTTCTTTATCATGATGGAGACTAAGCTTTCCCCCAAATCCTCCTTTCTCCTAACTCGCTGAGCTCCCAAGGCAGGTGCTCCTTGTACTACAAATGCTAAATGTGATGCAATATTTCTTTCTTCTTTCTATGCATCTTTACTTAAACTAGTTTTTTTTTTTTTTTTTTTTGGTGATATGGTACTCTATTCGGGGTATTTAATTTCCTAAAACACATAACTGCAAATTTAGCATCCCCTTTTATCTGTTTCAGTTCCCTCTGGTCGTCTCTGCCCCTAATTATCCCAATCGTCTTTTCCTTCACATTTAATCCTCGTTTCCTTGTCATCTTTACACTCTTCACATTGCAAATAGGGGAACAAACTAAACCTGTTAGCAGTCCATTAAGTTTCAGTTTTAACTGCATACGTACCGCCCAGTGTTTTCTTACTTAGTGAAGGTCACATCTGAACTTTTCACTGACATCACCTTTTAGCAGCTAATTAGATACAGTAGGTGTAACATAGTTATGCTGAGATCATGCCAAACCTCACTCACAGTTGAGAGTGTGAGGATTCTTTGGTTTTGATGGATATTCATTGCTGTTATGCTACAGTTATTGGCAAGAATTTGCGTTTTTTTGCAATATCTGGTGGGCTGCCTAATGGCATAATTCTAATCATATTCCATCCGTCATTCAGCCTCATTTAATACGTGCGCCTCTCTGACTGTCATCACCCAAAAGGAATTGTGTATGTTTGTGGAAATAAGTGCTTATGTGTGGGGTGTCTTTCTTTCAAGTCTGCTCGAATCTTCGGCAGCTTTTATACAATCAGTAAAGTGTTGCTTACATAACCACAGCTAGGGTAACCAGTCAACGAGAAACCGCTTTGCAGGCAGGTGGCAGGGCACACAGGTGATTAGCAAATAGGAAGCAGGTGTGCAGGAGCTGGAGTCTGTTTACATGCGTGTTATCATAACTTTTCTCCATTTCTTTCCCCCAGTATTTTTGAAAAGAAAAAAAAAAAAAAAAAAAAAAAAGCTTTAACCTTGTTATACATCCATTTATCAAGTTCTACATGACCTACATGTAAACAAACCTAGGTCTTACAGAAACTGTGTTGTCCCACTGGAGTCCCCCTTTTTTTTTTTGCTACCCATCTAATTTAAGTCCAGAAAACATAAAAAATAAGGAGCTAAAAGTGGCAGAAGGCTTCAGACTCGGGTGTCGATTCTCAGTGGGATCATCACTAGGAACCCTCATTAGATTCAGTGTTAATCTCAGAGATATTGTTTAATTGAGCTTTAACTATCATTACCCACCTGCTCTCTGTATTCCCTCCTCTACTGTCTCCTTGGCAGAAGTCGGTCGTTGTGCAGCCAGAGGCAGTTGGACAAAGACCTAATCACTTCACACCACACTCTCCACTTGACATTTTCCCATCCTTGGGTCCAACCCACATTTTTACAAGGACACTGTGCCTGCAGCCTGGGGATACAGCTAGTTAATGTGAAGTAGTCAAGTTCAACCACGCACAATATTTGACATGAAGAGAAAAGAGTTTCTTTCTGTCCTTGGAGACCATATTCTCTCCTCACACGAGAAGGTTGTTTAGATGCCGCTGTTGGAAAAAAGGCGCATATGATTTAAGACTATAGCGCGCACGGTCGAAGTGACTCATTTATCACATCTGGAGCTGTATGGGGGGAAAAACATGACAAAAGGAATATAAAGTAGAAAGAAAAGAGGTAATTTCTTGAGGTGGTTTAGACTCATCAACTTATTTTCCCCTCATCACCTGAGCCCCACCCAAGGCTCTGTCCCAGCAGAGGCAGCCAATTAAACTGGGGCATTGTGTGTGTGTGTGTGTGTGTGAGTAGAACACCTGAGAGCCACAAAAGATTGATGTACTGCCATGAATCAACAGACGGCATTGTAAGGAATTGGGTGCCTCAAAGCTGGGTCTGTGGGTGTGTGTGTGCGCGCTCATGTGCAGGTTTGTGTTGATCCAAGGCTGCGACAGCTGTTTTGCCGGAGTGCCGTACACAATCTCTGTTGGTAAACTTAGCATTTTGCAATTATGTTTGTGCATTTGTCCATGTCAGTGTGTCCACGAGATATGCGTGTCGGAGGTAACATCAGACAGCTGAGCCAAATCGATACACGTTTAAGTACAAGGAGGGCAATCAATGTCCTAATTTGTCTTTAAATGGAGACTAAGGGGGAGGAGCATGCACGGCTTTCCCTGCAGTGGACAACCAAAGGATGCAATTGAGTGACTACTCCGGGAAGCGTCTCACTCTTGTGGAGGGGAAGTGGAAATTGTATTGCTTGGCTTTTAATTACCAATAAGCTGATTGTGTGTGTGTGTGTGTGTGTGTGTGCGTGTGTGTGTGTGTGTGTACCAATTGCAATATTGCATATGTTTCAGTGATGAATTAGACAGTTGTCCACTCCAGGTCTAAATGCATTATTATATGTAGGCATTTACAACATGCAACACACCCCCCTGCCAAAATCACAAAGTATGTGAGGACGTTGAACAATTCCTTGTATAACTCAACTTTATTGGCAGCTATTTTAGTTCGATATTTTATTCATTGGTGCTGTAGCCTCTCCTCCATGATACTCAGTGTCTTACTTTGGCGGGGCTTTGAAGCAGCTCTCCGGTGAGTCCCGCGGGTCCCTCAGTCCCGGGTTCCCACGGCGATGGTGGGTAATGTAGTCATTATCACTGCTTTTAAATAGCTTCTGTGTAAGTTCTCCAGAGAATAATGTGTTGGTTTGTGTGATTGGGTTCATTCATCTATGTGTATTCTTGTCGGGATTTTGTTTATTTGATGTGCCTGTACAGTATGTGTGGACTTCTAGACAGCTGTCCACTCATCTCCGTCTGGATGGCTACTTTAATATCTTTTACTTCCTTACTTTTTCATATGAGGATAAATGGGACATATTCTCTTTTATAATAGCTCTTTGTTTCAGTTTATTACACTGCTTCGCGAGAGGTCAGATTACCAAATCTAGGGTCATTTAAGTTTTTTACATAATAAGTTGCTTCAATTCAGACACTAATTTGCTCCAAGATGTGTCTCTGAATTTAGTTTAGACGAACATAATGAGCACACTGGTGGATAACCTGCATGGATTTTCCTGACAGCTGCTTTCATAATGCTTACACTTGCTTAGGAGTTTTGTATTGGTCTCGAGAAATTTGGTGAAACAGTGTTTGCAGCTTCAATACTTTTGTTATGCTCCATCTCAAATTGGTGGTTGTAGATACCAGTTCTCTAGAATATTGGTTGTATTTACAAGTGCACATAAAGAACAGATCCGTATGCTTCTCTTGACATTTCAGACGTTCTGTGTAGATTAACATCAAATTAAGCAGCTGTGCGCTTTTCAGTTAAGAGGAGAAGAAAAGGTAGTTGTCCTCTTCTTCGTCAAAGACTCATTATGTTACATGAAACTAGAAATCAGGTTAAGGCAGGAAATTCAAGAATTGGTTTTGATGCATTGCAGTAATGTGGTCATTGTAATCTGTTTTCATGCAGCTGTCCAAAAATCGGGATTCCTCCTCTGGCCACTGTCATTTCTGAACAAAGGCTGGCATATTTAAGTAAACGGTAAATGTTACTGATGTATGTGATCCTGCAGACTGCCGATTTCTGTGGTTTTAATCAAAGAATTTGCACTGACGGAGCACAGAGATGACTGTAGTGAGAGAGCTCGCAGATTGACTGTCACTGACTGTCTTCTTAAATGGAGGAGATGATTGCAACGGCAGGGTAAATAGGCCTATTAAACTCAGAATGGCAAAAGTGAAAGACACGCAAAGACACAACAGATACACTCACACTTTTGTCCCCCTGTACATGTGAAGGTTGTGATTTCATAACGGCCACATTCTCCACTTAAATACTATTGTATTCGCATACAGTAACGTTGAAGTGAAAGGGTCATCATTTTCAGTTAACTTCGAGCCTTTGATGCATGCGACACATAATGTATGCGCCGTGTCGCACAAAGTATGCAAATGGTTAATTCATTCTTGTGAGTTCCCAACTATTCCCTCACATAATTTCACTGCTATTGTTAGACAATTCATTAAAATGAAAAGTTAAGAGGAGACTTCTAAAAACGATAATTCAGGTATCATACAATAAATGTTGGTCATAAATGGCATGCATGTCATCTAAAAATGACGAAAGAGAGCACATTTCTATGTATCCCAACTCGTTTATATATTAACTATACATTTATCTGCTTCCCATCAGTGGGTGGTTACATAAATCTGAGCTAATGACTGAGAGAAATGGAGAAAAGAGGGGGAGCAAGAAAAATGGTGGCACACCCACCCCCTTGTCCTTGTGCAGCTTTTTAATAGAGTCATAAATACATGAAGATGTCGAGTGCTACATGATAGTGGCAGTGCATAGCTTCAGGGCTGTCATACATCCATGCGACATAGATGCAACGGACAGGCCAGGTAGACTGGAGCAGACGGTTATTATGGAGCACGATCGGGCGGCAGCATCTCAGCGGCAGGGTGGATGGCTACTACGTCAATGTGCTGTACGTGAGGGAGTGAAGACATGCATATACTATTTGAACACATATTATCCGTAATCCCAAAAATGTCTACTATTCCTTTAAGATCTTATAAAACTGATGTTTTGTCTTCTGTTTGACATTGGTTTACCTAATATGAACAAAGTCTCAGTGCACCTCAGAGCTCAACACACTGCACTTGACTGTGTTACTGATCACCAGAGAACCGCTGCTGTTCTCACCCGCAAACACAGAACAAGGCAGAGGGAGCACCAGCGAGAACTCACCGGGTCCACACACACACACACACACACACGCACGCACACACACACCAACAGTAACTAACGAAACTGATCGCTCATGCAAATTGCATTCAACACAGCCATCTGAAATTAATGTCTCCACATCAAAGGAAATAGAGTATGAAAAGTGAATGGCAAGGTAATTTTCAGGCATGAATGCACATTATGGCAACACTACAACAAACATAATTAAGCCATCACCAAAACGCAGTTTTAGAAAAATAGCTAAAGGTTAGATAAGAACCGGTAAATGGTGCTTTGCTAAGCCACACATATAGCTAGAAATTGCTTTTCCGATTTACATAAAAAAACATGCTTATCTTAAAACATCTTAAAAAATGTTTTTATAAACTACCTTACAGTAGCTCATCTTAAAACATCTTAAAAAATGTTTTTATAAACTACCTTACAGTAGCTCAAATTGGCTCCTCTTACACCAAAAACACCATCAAATGAGCATAAACGTTCATGTAGCCAAAATAAAAATCCATTAATACATATATAATAATTTAACACTCACAGGGGCCATTTTTACTTTTACTTTTGATACTTAAAGTACATCTTTTCACTAATACTTTTGACTTAAGTTGAAACGTGACTTTTACTCGTAACATATTGTTTTTATTTTTAAAATGGTGGTATTACTTGGTGCTACTTTTACTCAAGTAAAAGATCTGAATACGTCTTCTACTACTGGCCACTGTACAGCACTGAACAGGATCTGACTGCTTGGCTTGACAGATGGGCTCTGTCCCTCTGTCTTTACTTCTCTTTGATCTTTGCTGTCTGTGACTGTCAGCCCCCCCTCCCCCTCCAGCTGTTGCAGGCCTGGTGAATGCCAGACGACACAAGACAGTTGCAGAGATGCCAGCTGCCAGGATGCCCTCAAACTGGCATCTCAGAAACTCCTGAAGGGCTGAGGTGGGGGTGTGTACCGGGCTGTACCACTCTGGATCATGAAGATAAGACTGACGGATTAAATGTTGCCTTTTTAATTGCTTTTACATTTATTTTAGTAAATGTATTTTTACCTTTTAAAGAAACGGGCTGTTAAAGCCTGAACTTGTCTCTCTTTAGCCATGTTTCTGAAAAGTTGACTTTGATTTTTCATCTACTTTGAAAAAGTGTTTGACGAAAGAAAACTTACACTATTGTGCATGGAGATGAAAAAAAAATATATGTTCATAAGTTTACTGGTGCGCACTCTCGAAATGTCAATGCTACATTATAGGCTTAGTGGTTTGGTAGTGAGCTGTTTATCAGGACTGTTGTGTCACAAAGGAAGACTGTAATCATGCAGCGTAGGAACAAATCTGCCAGTGACATTTCACAGCTCAATAAGTCTTTTCCGTCAATTGTCTTTCTTTTGAATTAGAATTGAATCAAGTCGACTGAAGGGGCTAATTTTAGCAAAAATAAGCTGATTGCACACGTAGGCATGCAGAAATCAGACAGAACACTGTGATGCACGACAGGCCTTTGCTCTTTTTCCTAACGTGGCTTCACTAACTTGCTGACAGACACATTAAAAAGGCTCAACAGTCTCAGGCAGCAGGGTCTCACCATCTGAGGTTGGATGATGTAACATGCATTGCACTAATATACACTATTTATAATGTGTGTTCTACAGTATGAAGTACAGGCACGGGGCTATAGGACAGAATATTAAACAGCTGATGCATCTGATCTGCTTCATTATGAAACACAATCTGTCCTTGTGCCACTTTGTGTGTGTGAAACACAAAGTAACTGAAAGCAACATGGAGAGAAAAACACTGTTAGCCGCAGAGAGAGGGAGAGAACAAGATAGATGGGATATCGCAGCTTTGGCGGAGGAGAAAAGAGAAAGTGGTGTTGTTGTGATGGTGAACAGAGGATGAAAATAGAAAAGCACACAAACAAACAAGGCTCAGTGTGAGAGTCTGGTATTTCAGAGACGTGGGGTTCCTGCCAGGTCTGGTGTGACCGCTGCTCTGGCCTCCCCCTCGTCTTTCTGGGCGTCTGTTCCCAGCTCAGACGCTTGCTCTGTTCTGCAATTTGTCTCAGGCAAGTATAAAAATTCAACACATGAACTCACAAGTGTCTGTACGAGCGAGAAAGCAGGCTGTGTCTTTCATTCGGTCCTGTGTGCGACTTGGTTCCCCTATCATGTTGGTTCTTTGTTTCCGTTCCCCCCGTTTTTCTCTCTTTTTTTCTTTTGTCTCTCTTCATTATCTCTGCCTCTCTTTCTTTCTCTCGTCAACTCTTTTCTCTCTCTTAATCCTTGTGTACCTTTGAGACTGTACTCCCCGCCTCGCTTCATTTCAGGCTTCAGGCTGTTTTAATGCACCAATTAGTCTGTTGTCTTGACTCGTACAGAGTGAAAAGAGCAGATGGGGGGTGGGGGGGAAGTAGATTCTTCGGGACAAAACAAATTCATCAGAACCTTTTTTTTATCGAGACAACAAACGACTGAGTGGGACTGAAACCTAACATCCGAAATACGAAATGGCTAATGGACCATTTGTGACAATGAGTCACTGCCCTCATCGTGTGGGACCTGATATCGACACACACACATACAGAAACAGGACCTTTGACCCAAGTGTTGGCCGGGTGGAATTGATTTGATTGGCCTTTGGCTCACAGCCTCCTCCCACCTGCCGGGGTCAATGGAGCATTGACCTCTGACACAACATGGAGGCTCAGAGAGTTTGGGCTCTTTTACAGAAATCCCTTATGGGCTGCTATCTAACAGAATCCTCAGTGAGGCGAGTACGCTCAAAGCCGTGACCTGCCCCTCTGACATCCCAGTTGAATACCTTATGCTGTCATGAATACGGCCATGAATATTCAACACTCGCTCTCGTCCTCACTGATGGAGTCTAGAGAGGGAATGTTCCACCGGCTGTTCTTTTCCACAGACTTAAAGAGGTGCCATATGCTTTAAATTGTCACTCCTCTTAAGAACCCCTTTGACAAACTTGGTTGTTTTAACAAACTCAGTTGGTTTAAAGATTTCGAAAAGCAATGGGCCTCATAGGGACATTTTCTGATTTCTATTATAAACCTTTCTTGCTTTTTATGGTGATGTTTGCTGGTAAGTCTACTTTAATCAGGAAGGACTAGTATTTCTGAAACTCTGACTGTATTAGCTGTGCTGTGAATGGATCAGGCCCTTCCTATATCCAGGCCATGGTCAAACCACACACCCCAGCTCGCTCACTTCGCTCTGCCTCCGCCAATTGACTCGCTACTCCCTCACTGCCAGTGTGAATCAGATCCCCCTCAAATAAAACCTGCCGGTTTGCTATCCTGGCTCCAAAATGGTGGAACGAGCTCCCCACTCAGTCGCGGACTGAAAACCCACCTGGTTTCGACTGTACCTCGGTCCAAAAAAAAAAAAAAAAAAGAAATGTTTTCTGTCTGTAGCACTAAATTGGTTTGGCTTATTTGAAGCTAATGAACTGCACTTAAAATGATTTCACCTATTTGAAGCTTAAGTACTTGCAAGATTCTTGCTGCTTGGAGTCGTATCCTTATGATTGTTTGCACTTATTGTGAGTCGCTTTGGACAAAAGCGTCAGCTACATGAACTGTAATGTAATCCATAGGTTATGGTTGCAGAGATAACCGTCAAGTTGAAGGAGATCATGGCATGAAATCATTTTCCGTCTTTAGGCATTGCATATGGATTATAGTAGGCAGAAAAGATTTATTCCTTTTTACATCTGATCTATTTGAGACTCCTACTACTTATTCCTTAAATAAATTATGTAACTTTGACTATAGCCTGTTTCTGTCTTTTAAAACAAATAACTCAAGCAATTATATGAAAGGGCATCAGAAAAGAACATCTTGCTACATTTATTACCTATTCATTAAAGTGATTTAGCAATCGGCAGATACAATTTACATATAAATGATTTCAAAATAAATCAAAAGTATTTCTCGCTGTTTTTCATCTTCCCTTATTCTCTTTGCATAATGACAGTCGAGCATTTAACGCCCAATCATTCCCCAAACAGCCCAGCCCTTTTTTTTATGATCGTAAATTATGATTCATAGCGTGGTCAATCACCTCTTTGATCGGCTGAATGCAAAGTTATTTCCTTGCAAGGAATAGTGATAATGAAACACTCTTTGCACAGGTGACCAGTGGATACACTTTGCATAACCTGTAGGATTTGAGTGAACACACAAATACAATTGTGCTTTATGTATATATAAAAACACTTTTTATAGATTTTGTTGGGTGGCATTCTTTACCTGTATTTGACTGAGTACATTGTATAAATAGGAGCGAGGGAGAGGGGGAGAGAGGGAGGGAGAGAGAGAGATAGAGAGAGATATGAAAATAGCATACAAAATGATTAATTGACTAAAGAAATCTTAGTCGAATAAAACCAAAACAACAAATTAGTTGACTTACCAACTAAGAGGGGGCAGCCCTTAATTTTGGCAATTTTTAGGAGAAATTGATGCCATAACATGTATGTACAGCCTGTGTACATACATACTTTACACTGTTAGATTAACATCATTTCTCACTGACACAATTCAGGTATATACTATATCCCAAAGTGGGTCTATTCTCTTGTCCCTCTTTTCATTTATCTGAATTGTATTAACGTCATATAAAACAAAATGTATTTTTTAAAGATAGGTTTACATTGATAGAAAGCACTCTATTGATCTCAGACGAAAACGCACAAATTAGAGCTGCAAATTGCTCACATGGGAGATGCGATTAAGATACTTGGTATTTAATTCAGAGGAGAAGAGTGTAACAAGCCAAGTCAAATTCACACCCCATCGATTGAACAGTGTACCTATCGTCCTGTCGCTGTTCTGACCATTATTTCGCCTCGTCACAGTGCACTTTGACACAAGACAAGCTTGTAGTCTGTCACTTTCAGACTCCTGCAGGCCAGGTCAGACATCAGCCAGCAGACGTGGGAAAAGAGGATGGAAAATAAGCCAGCGGAAAGTGCACGGAGACCCGTCAGACCCCCAGCGTGTGTTGATATATTGGCCTAACCTTCACGGCCAGATTTCACACACACTGTCTCACTGCTGTGCCCTCATTATGGTGGTTGGACTGGTGTGTTCTAGATCGTAAGACAGTTTGCTTTTTTTTATCAAATAATGCATTCAATGCACCTACTGTATTGTTTTTAATTGTCAGCCATAGATTGATTTTTGTCATAATAAATCTTTAAACACAAATCTTTGTGAAACGATACACAACCTACTGAATGGGCCCTCTTTGACAAGAATCACGGTCTCTAATGTCGAACTCTCTGCTGAACTGGCCCATTGTTGAAAGAGTCAATGAAATGAGTCAATAAAATGTCCATTAAATTCTCTGTTTGGTTTAATTTGCATTGCAACTTTCTGGGACAAATCTTAGGCCTAATCACGCCATCTTGGCTGACGGCTTCTTCCATTTACACTATTAATCATGGAATGTTTACCCATGCTAGCGGCACGGCTCTAGGGATGGCAATGTTGGTCAGTCGTCGTCTGTCCACTGCTCTGGCCCAGACTGAAATATTTGAACAACTGTTGGATGGATTGTCATGAAATTTGGTCCAGATTTCCAC
>CALSBV010010309.1:10986949-11025715 GCA_943590825.1 Bovichtus diacanthus | reverse complement strand
CAGTACACACAATGCAACACACAGTATACACAATGCAACATGCAGTATACACAATGCAACATGCAGTACATGCAATGCGACATGAAGTATACCCAATACATCAGGTCACACTTTCATTTTGTCCAATACTTTGGTTTTTGATTAAATACCAAGGACTTCAACCTCAGCTGTACTTTGTGTTATTGCTAATTAGCAACTGTTAGCATGCCAACGTGCTAAAGTAAGATGGTGAACATGGTAAACTTTATACCTGCTTAAAATCCTCATGATAGTATTGTCATTGTGAGCATGCCAAACATTAGCATTTAGATCAAAACGTCGTTGTGCCTAAGTACAGCCTCACAGTGCTGCCAGCATGGCTGTAGAGCTTTTAGTCTTTTTCTATTTTTTATAATTGGATTGTTGGTTGGCGTACGTACCACTTGTGAGTAAAAAGGCCTCAGCGTACAATGGCATCATTCCATATCAAAACAAATGCAGAAAAGTCATATATTCTCTTCAAATCAAAAAGCCAGAACCGAGCTCATCCCTGGTACATAGTGCAGTATTAAAAGTGAAAATGTCAGAGACCTGCTTGTTGAGGTGAGCTCAGCCATGTTTGAATTGCAGCACAGGAGATTACAGAATTTGAATGGGTTTGTGGTGGAAGTTTTTCCTCCAGCGTGACATTTGGATGCTCTGTTCTGAATTCATTAAATTTCCGTGGTGAAGTCAAATATTCTTTCTGGCTATGTGTGCGTAAATGCTGGTGCTCGAATGTGTCTGTACGTATGTGTGTGTTTAGATGCAATTCTCTAGTGTATTTTCTTTGTGTTTATTCCCTACGGTGTGCGCAGTGCAGATGTGTTTCGGCCTGTCTCTCCATGTGCCAGTTGTGGGTGGAGGTGTCTCATTACGCTGTACTGGCTTGTTCATGTCTCTCCCATCCAGCACCTCAGGAGTGGATCTAGTTACTGGCTAATGGCCACCACCCACCCCAGTTCTCCACTGGGGACAACCTGACCCAGCTGTCTGTGTGAGTCACACCAGACACCGCGGCCCAACTGGGGGGCGTCGAGATGGCAAAGCGAAAGGTGTTGGCCATATTTACTTTTAGAACAGTGTATTTCTAAGTTTTGTTCACATTTCATAAAGTGCAGGCAGTGTTGTTTGTTTGCACTCACATGGTTTTACGAGAGCGTGTAAGTATGCGTTTATGTGTTACCTGCATATGCCTGCTGTTTGCCCTAGATCAGTCATCAAAACAGACTGGATGCTGTTTTGCTCTGAATCCTCTACCCTCCTCCTTGTATCACGGTCCCCACCCACTGTTTCACGATGTTCCGCCCTCATACAGCAGCACTTGGGGAGACTGACGCAGGCATTTTAGACAACCAAGGCCTCAGCAGATTAAATGTATCCGTAATCAAGAGCTGTCTATGAGATGCGTTATCCCTCCTGTCTTTGTGGAAGCTGCTTTTTTATTGCGGTTGAGTGTTTACATAGCTGATTCACGCACTGACAAAGCAGAGGACGGATGATGCTGATCATTATAATCCCCAACAACAACATTAAAAACGGTAAAGAATGGAAAAATAAAAAAAAAATTCATAGTAAGGATATAGTAATTTGACAGAGGAATTTTAAGTATTAGTGATCATTAGTATTAGTTGTATTTTCCCCATATCATTGTAGATACACTTATACAACTCCACAAATAAGTTTCAGAAAAACTCAATTTTTTGCTCTTGCAAGCTGACCCCTTGAAAACAGAGATACTTAAGAACACTTAGCAAAATGTCACAAAGCACCATGAGTCCAGGCTGATTTCACATTACAGAACTGCATTTAAACTTAATAGTGCTTCATTGAAATAGCCTTTGTTATATAAATAGCAATTTGCAATGCAAAATCTGTGGGAAGAAAAAGAGGCTGTCCTTCCACAAAATGTAATGCTTGCTCTCATAATTTTCTTTTAAACCCTTTTTCACTTGCACGTGGACCAGTGTTTAGACCTCAATGTTTCAGTCACTCCAGGCAGCACACCCGACATAAGAGTGCTCCAACTTCCTGTCGGTATCACAGTTCACTTTCCGATGATTTCTTCCCCGCGCGTTTTTCCGTTTACGCAGAAAACAAGCCGTCGCACAGTTTTTGCATCTCGTTCTCTGACATCTACAGTGTCGAGGCGGTTTTGGAGAACGAAGGGAAAGTTCTGCTCTGTTGGGAGAAGACTTGATGTCTTGTATTTGTATCATGTTGCCTGGTGATGACTGCTCCCTTGCCACTTAAAGTATCTCCATCAACCTGCTCCTATTTTACATTCCTTCCACCTCTTACTTTTCTTTGTATTCCTTTTGTGAAGCTTTAACAATGGTCACAAGTTTTAATAAGCAAACTAATGAACTATGATGTTTTATTTATTTTTTATTTTTTTTAAGAACACATCCAGGGGTGATAATTGAAACGCTAGAGCACTCTTACGCGTCTTCTCTCCAGTTCTCTTTTTATTAAGGCACAATAACTTTTCTCAGCAGCTAATTGAGGCTCATTCCTTTATCTGCCGTGCGCTGATGTACATCCACAGCACAGCCAAAAGGGATAACCAGCACAGGCTTCTTTATTTTCTTTGAATCCCTGGATCAAGTGGTAAGACTTTTGTGTTTAATGCTCCGACGAGTAGTCAGAACCCCTGGGTAGGACTCCTAGCCAGCTGTCTTCTTGCAGTAAAGCTCTTTGAAATGGAAGTGAATTCCCCCCTTGCTTTACCAGCCTGAGTAAATAGCTAAGTAATAAGGACTGAGGAGGACGGAGCAGAGTGAAGCTGTGTCAGGGTAGTAAGTCAGCAGCAGAATTAAGATGGCGTGAAACGGCACACAATGTGCTTTCTGTCTCTTTCATTGTCTTTCTGTCTTTTGTCTCATGCTTTTCTTCAACCCTCTATCTTACCCCTGGCTACGGTTATACGATACACGGTTAGTGCGTCCCACATACAGCCTTTTACAGTGTTTTGGTGTAACCAAATAGTGAATTGGAAGAGATTTTATCAGCACAGTAGGATACCATCGGCAACCAGGGCCGTGTGCCAAGTAGGCATTTTCTCACAGGAATACTGTGGATAATCAGCAACTGGAAACGCTGACTCGCGTGTGTGTGTGTGTGTGTGTGTGTGTCTGTGTCTGTGTGTGTGTGTGTGTGTGTGTGTGTGTCTGTGTGTGTGTGTGTGTGTGTGTGTGTGTGCGTGCGCATTGGTGAACTACAGATGGTATTTCCAACCTTTATTTCAGCTAGTAGTCTCACAGAGATTAAAATTCCTGAATTATTAGTGCGACCGTGTGCAGTTTTCAAAAAAAAAAAGCAGTTGATACGATCCATGTCAGTGGCCCGGGTGATGCCTGAACTACACGCTGCTTTCTTTTGTTTCGTTTTTTTGGCCCTTCTGTTTGAGGTGTGGCTAATGGCTCCGTAGGTTGCTGTCTGTGGTTTTGAATTGCTTAAACAAAGGAGGACCAACGTGTTTGTAAGGAATAAACAAATGGGATACAATGTGCTAATTAGTGACCTTTAGAGGTGCTGGTAGGCTGATTTTGCTTCCATTACACACGCCTGCTGGCCGTCGATTCATATTCAACAGACAGACAACATGAAAGTGGCATCGACCTTCTCATCTCTCAGCACGAAAGCAAAAAAGTATATTTCACAAAATGTAATATCAGAATTCTTTTTTCTGATTCTTTGTGACTGCAATCCATCTGGGAAAAAAGTAATTTCTCTCTGTGTCTTTCTCTGTCCTCTTCCTCTATCACTGCTGTCACTTGGAAATGACTTCAGGATAATTGAGAAGTGTAAATCAGGCGGCAGTCATTACTCTATTTAAGTGTGGTAGTGATTCCAGGGTCATAGGTGGCTTCTTGAGCAATGAATGGCTTTTAATTAGGAGCGCAAACTTTCCCCAGATGGGTCATTAGGGCTGCGTGGCAAAAGACAACAGATTAATTATTGAATAATAAAGCATGTTCAGGATGCCCCCACTCTTGATCTGAATGATGCGGGGGGGCTACCCCTGAACAAGTTATCTGGAACCATCTTTTTTTTTTATAATACAAGGAATCATAACTAAATGTACTCAGTGATATGAGAGCACATACTGGAGGGCCATTGTGCACATAATGTATTCACACAGATCACAGGGTGACGCGTTTCCTTTTTTTTTACTATTACAAACTCTCCTCTCCGATCTAGTCTTTGAATTATGTTCTGCACTTCGGGCTTGCACGTGCAGTCGATGTAGTTTTTCGACCACATGCATATGTCATCGTCTGTTTACAAGTTGTGCACTCTGCTTCATTCACATTCATTCTAACAAGCTTCTGTCACACAGGAGAACAGCAAATTGACGTTTTAGCACGAAATGTAATTGGGAGCTCCGGGCTGAAAAGGTGAGCCAATTTTCATACTGAAGTATGTAACTTCGCTTCAAGGTCGCACTACAGTAGGTATGATGGATGTTAATGCTGTGTGGAAAAGGCATTTGTTTGAGGACACGCAGCCACACACAACCACACGCATGCTAAAAAAGGCCAGGTTCTTACACTCATTTTTCTTGGTAAAAGGGAGTGGAGTTCGGCTATAAATTCTCGTAAATACAGGGATCGTGATTTCCAGGCTTTAAACCTAGACTAGTAATCATGTGAAAAAGCGGAGAATCAAGGCACTCCAAAACTTAAAAAAAATACTTTTATTTTGGTTAGTAGTGTGTGCCTGGTTTCGCAACCTTACCTGACGTGGCGATGGTGTGAGCTTGCTTTTGATGGGACACATCCACATCAGTGTTTATTACCGTCTGCCCTGATTCCCGAGCCACGCTCCGTGTCAGATGCAGGGCGTGTGCTGTCTGGAAATTGTCAGGTATTGACACACAACCACAGTGGATCAACACGTTTCGGATGTATAACCCTCGTCGGGACCGCAGGAGAACATTATCCCTTTTTGAGTCTAGGGAGCCAGTGCATTACTTTATGGCCACTGAATGCGTGTATGTATGTCTATCCATTTATCCACGACCGGATAAATGAGATTTGGATTATGCGGCACGATTTGCGTGAGAGTCTGTTACCAGATGTTTTGATATAGTTTTGCTGTTGGGAAACGCGGCCCCCATTTACTTTAATTCATCAAGAATGAACTGTTTTTCGATTCTTTGTTCAACGTGGAGAAAAATAAGTTTTCTTGAAGAATTCAATGTAACACGGGGCGAGTAATTGATATACAAAGGATCATTTTGGGGGTGAAGTATTCCTTTAAGCCAGCAATAAGTGGTGGAAAATACGGGTAGAACTGTCTTTTTTTTGTAAGAGACACTCTGCATTTACGAAGACATAGATATATTCTTCTCGTCTCGTATAATCTGCTATCCTGTTCAGTCCCAGGACCTTAGGCAGGTTCAATGTAAAGAATGCTTCATTATAATCCCTGGCAGAAGCATTTATGAAAGGTGGCTTTTGTATTCAAAGTCAAAGTGTATTCACCGTCACAGAGGAGTGTAGAGGAGATCCATTCGTCTCTACTTCATTTAGGTAAAAGGAAGATAGTGAGGAGAGGAGATTAAGAGAAGGAAATAGAGAGAGGCAGAAGAATGCGTGATAAAAAAAGTAACCTCGGGGGGATTAGCACTTTCATATAGTATGCCCAGGTGCAAGTTAACCCTTTGCTTTTCCTGCCAATATAACATTGTCAACTGTCTTGTGCTGTCGCTTCTGCACTATTAGCATTTAGTAAAAACAAGTGCTGCTGAAGTAACAGCTGCCAACTTCTCTGCACTGTGAAGGAGTTAGACTTAAAAACACACAGACATTAAGTCAGAGGAGGAGTCCTTTTCAAAGGCCAAGCACAGCCCCCGGGATGCTTTAAGACGCAGAGGGACAATTACTCGATCTGACACCTTGTTCGCACCCAAAGGTCACTACCAAACTCACCTTGTGACTGTAAACACATTGCCGAACCCAATTTAAACAAAAGTGAGCTATAGCGGACAAATATAACGCTCCATAACTTTACAAGAACCCATTTTACATGAAAAATAAAATGTGTTCTTTTTGTTCTGTCAGCCACTTTAACACATTCTCGGAGTGGCCCCTCGTCTTTGAGCGCCACGATGTTGACTCAACTTTGCAAATTGTTATCGAAGTCGTCAGCAGTTTTACTAAACTAAATGAAAGAGGGACTGCTCAACAGAAGCTCTGCTCTCCTGCTCCTTAAAGGGGAAATAAAAAGGCAGCATTTTTTTGCTGTTCTTTTTAATAACGTTTGAGGAGTGCTCCAGACAAAGATAAAATACGGGAGAGAGAGAGAGACTGAAGTGAACATAATGGAGAGAAAACCAACGGTGGCGCCGAGCGAAACACAATGAAAGTTCCACACTGTGTACAGTTAAATATGCTCTGCACATTTATTATCTGTTTTTCTTGTGCTACCTCTCTTCCCCTCTTTTTTTTCTGTCTCCGTGTTTCTGATTGTTGAATTCCGAAAATATTTGTGTGTATATATATGTTCACACTAGCAGAATACGTAAAAGCAATAAATATTTTTCAACCCTTCATGAATTTCAATGTTTGGTAAAAGCTTGCGGGCGGATTGGAACACTGAATTGCAGGTGTTGACTAGGTTTGGTCATGGTCATGGCCACATGCGGGCAAAGTCTGATCAAAATTGGTTGCTCAAGATGCATTCTGATCTCTAATCCTCCTCAAATGGACTCGGACACAATCTGAAAATATTTGAGGCAACAGTACCCTGAAGGGCCGTCCACATCAAGAACGACAACTTTAACTTACATTTAAAGCTCTATGAGTATAACAATGTGCACTCGGAGCCCTAAAATGGACATTGATGATCAGAGACTCCATCAGCGGCAAAGACCGTTTGGCAGTATGTCTCAGGTAAAATTACGTTTTTAATGTGTAATTTGCAGCCTAATATTACGTTATATAAGTGTTTTATAAATTGACTTTTACATTGACTGAGCGATTTAGAATAAACCATCTTGAAAGTGTTTCCTGAATACCATCAATTAGATTACATAAAAGACGTAGTCAGAAACAGCAGATACACCATTTATAAAGCACTTGATTTACCTTTTTTTTTTAAATCTTATTAATAACAATAATAATAAAACGGTTGAAAAGTAGCCGCTGCTGTGCCGCACAGCCGTGGTTCTGCGTGTCTTTCAGCGCCATGGAGACGAGCAGAGACTTTGATTGGCGTTCAGTGTTGATTAGCTGTCGCTCAGAAAGTCATCATGGTCGTTATGGTGTGGACCATACATCTGTCACTGTCGCACGTTTAATTTTTGAAGGACTACATATGGATATTTGCAGACTGTTTTCCACAAACCTCACTGCTTATTCCAACAGTTTTAGCACTTTCAACACCCTGTTATTCCTCTGCAAAGACACACGCGCGCCCACACGCGCGCACACACACACACTGATGAGCCCTTGCAATCGAATCTGTCACCTTGCCACGAGAGCTCATCTGCGATGTTTCAAGCTGGCCCCAGAACTGGCTCTCCATATCAAAAAGCCAAAATGATGAATTCCACCTCCGTATTGCCTTAAAAAAAAAAACGAAAAATCAAGACCGGTGTAATTTGTGCTCCATCTCCACTATGAGGTAATATTGATGTTTTGCTCAACTTGAGATTGTCACGCCTCATTAGGCCGGGTAGAAAATGCTGTTTACTGTGTTGTCGTGGGGTCTGTAGAGTCTGTGACCAGAGAGGTCTGTGACGCATGCTTACAATGCAGGTCTCATGGGTGTTTTGTAGCGACTCAAGGTCAGGGGGATATCAGTCGGGTCTTGGATTAACTGCCCTCCGGAGGTTTTTCATCTTTGTGAAACAGACAATACACTGTATACTTCGCTGTTTGACCTTGGGGAGGTTGTTTTTCTGCCCCTCAGGATTTGACAACGTAATTTCAAAGCTGTGGTCAGTGGCTCCGTGTCCAAGGTTGAATGTTCAGGAAATGACCTGGCAAAGTGAGATTAATTCTGCAATTTTTCTTTTCCATTTCAAACTTCTCAAGAGAAGTCCCTCAGAGAGGTACAAGGTGTGTATGTGTCTTACATCTGAACAACCTACACACATTCTCATACGAATCTATTGATTGCTTTGCCTTAAAATTATGAGCTGGGAATTGCGGCGTCCCGTTCCTTGTTTCCAGCCAGAATGTCGGGAGAGTGTAATAAGTCGAAGGCAAATAATATGACTCACCAGACATTCTGTAGTGGATCAATGGTTCTTAACGGATCAAGTGTTTGTCAAACATGGAAGAGTTGTAAGGTAAAAGACACTAACTTTTCTTCTTCTGTGTTTTCTTTTGTGGTTTAGTTTTTGACATAATTTCATTTGCTTTAAATAATAAGGAACCAACAGACTGTTAGCGCTAATATATCTAACGATCGAGAAGAATTTTTTTTATTGATGTCTTACAGCCACATTTTTCTTTGATCAACTTTAAAGAAAATCCTGGCACAGCATGAGTCGATATGCTTGCAGTAACAACACAACCTACTCAATTATTTGTTTTGATTTTGTTTTAGAAATGATTAATGGAAACGTCTCCCAGACAACTTTCCCTCATCTGTGTGAGCGTCTTTGACTGAATAATTTGTGAAGCTTTACCTTTCTTTTTATATATTATTTTTCTGCTTTACCGAACAGGCTTAATCACTAATTAACCGTTTGAATAGTTTCATGAAAGTGCCAGCAGCCACTGCACTGGTTAGCACTGAAGCCACCACCACCAAAAGAAAAACTATGACAGCCCTATTCAAGTCACGCTGGATGAGGTTTCAGTAAAGAGCCTTTGCCAGATGGGTTTCTGGGAAAGGATTTTCAGTTAATACTACACTGTGTGTCTCCTCCTTTCACTCCTTTCCCCCCATTGTTCCACTCACTCCACAGTCTATGTGCTATTCTCCTGTATAGGCCTAATTACCTTGACAATGCTGTCTGCATACTATGTTTTATTACAGTGAACTTGATAGCATCCCTATATGTTGCATACAGCTGGGCATTCCCCTCTCTTTCTCTGCACAGCACTCATGCATGCTCTGGTTTTACACTGATACATGTCTACACCTATTCATAGTGTATACATTTTTGATACCTGCTGCAAAATGACAGCATGCATTCAGTATGTAGAAAAACTAACTTTTTTTCCCTCTGAGTTTGTAGAAGTATAGAGACAGGCATGCAGGCAGTAGAGTCTGATAGCAACGCTAGCCATGCCTGTATCTTTAGGATTACCTTTCCAAGGTCAGAGTAGTTATCTTTCCCAGCTTCCTGCCCTTCTTATCCTCTACCTTTCTCATTCTCTACCCCTGAGCTACAAAAAAAAACAGTCCCAGCTGGAAGCCAACTGAGAAAGATGAGGTGATATTTAACATGGTTTCTGATTGATATCCATCCTTCTGTATCTATAGGAATAAGATGCTTTATCTTCTTGTAAAGATGCCACATTATTTATAATTCAATACAGGAAGACTCTCCATCTGTTACTGACTTCGTCAAGCAATGGAATGGGCAGCCCCCCCCCACGTATTTTGTTATCTAGGTGATATATGAGGCAGCAAATGAAGGTCCCCAGGTAGTTTGGCTGAGATGCAGAGATGGGATATGCCACCAGTATGTGTGTATACTGTATTGGAAATTGTGATTATCAAGAGAACAGAATGAGCTTTACACACCTGGACAATGGTTGGATGTTGAACAATGGTTGAAGGATGACCAGTCACAAGTTACCACAGGCTGTACTGCCGATCCTGTGAGGTCATCTCATGGCTGAGCATACACACTCAAACTGTATAAAAGCAGACGGGTTTGCTGTAGAGACCTTGCACTCTGTATGATGTGTGCCTCTTTTGCAAAAGATTATTAAAGACTCAGAAGGAAAACGCTTTGACTAGTTTATTGCACCACAATACAGTACATGCTGTGTGTGTGTGTGTGTGTGACAGTGAAATTGTTTATTGGAGTCTGGTATCAAATATATCACATATTTGTTGTGATTCATTTCAGCCTAATGTTTGGTCTCTTGTGAGCGGCAGACTGCATATTTAACAGCAGCTGTTGGATTTGATCCTGACAGTCATGTGTGATCACAGTTTGAATGACAGAAATTAAATTATGAAAAAGAAAAGGTAGTATTACCATTCATTCATCCTCACACAAAGGTCCGTCTCCTGGAGCTGCTGCACGCTCTCCTCCTGTCTCCTGGTCAAAAAATACGTGTCGCTTTCTCATCCGCCACTTTGGATTTAATGCAATAAAGAAACTATCAGAACGTATGCGCGCCGTACAGCCCCTGGTTAGTGGCACAGTAAACACACAGAAGGCTAACAAATTATAGGCCGACGCGACATGTGAAGATTATTTGACCACCAAGTTTTGTTGAATTTTGCATAATCTTCCCCTGCTTTTAGTTAGTAGAAGCCTTTTTAAAAATATATAACTTATGACTGTACATTTTGATTGTGAAATTATGTCCCATATATCTTTGTTAGGTGGCCAGGTATTGCACATTGCATCTTTTTAAAGTCACTAAACCCCAACAGAAACATTGTCATGAATTAACCATAATATCATTTAATGCACATTTATGTCACATTCATTGCTGAATAGCCATCCCTGCACTCCTTAATGCCATATTTCTATAGCTAGTATGTTGGCTGTTGCTTATAACAGGAGCATCATAAAAAGCCTCTCTCCCTGCAGCTTGTGAGTGAAGCATCCTGGGCACCGGCTGGTCCCTGGGGTCCTGGCAGGTTGACAGCCCACTGATTCCTGCGGGTTTCTTCCCAAGGCCATGGGATTTAACTAGACTTCCTGTCTCAGCCATTACATCCTGGTTCTGTCTCTCACACGGTAAGACCTGCACATTCTCAGTATATGTAGACACACAAACAGAGCTACACTTACACAAAACTCAGAGAACAACTTTATACTTTATTACGTAGGAAGTTAGATAATAACAGGTCGTGGAGGTTTATAGCTCATGTATTTGTTTTATATATCTAACACACAGAGGAATACTTTTTCTTTTTTTTTTTCTTCATCGTCGTCTGATCCAGGCAAATCCGGACTCACCAGCTCTGCTTCACATGTTGTTCACTCCCAGAATCCCCCAGGCTCCGAGCTGATTATAATATACCCTGCTTGGGAGAAGAGGAACTTGATGCATATCGTGCACACACACTTATCCTTTCATGTTTCATTCAAAACGCATTCCCTCCCTTCTCTTAATCTTACACATGGCCACTCGCAATTTCTTGCCCTAAGCATCATCCATAATGCCAGCGATTTACTTGCAATAGCAGTTAGTGTGTTCCTTTTATTTCTAAACGGAGCTGAAGATGACAGCTCTGCCCTGGAGGAAATCCGGCAGTGCACCTGTGTTGTGTCCTCATCTATTCGCCTTGTTAAAGGTAGTGTTCTCAAAAATATCGTCCAAATGTGTTGTTACTGAGGGCACTGGTTCATAATCGCTCTGTCCCTGTTCAAGAAATCATTTCCCCTCAATTTCAGACTAAAATATATTTGATAACCACTCTGTGGGAAAGTACATTTTGAGGATAAAGTTTCAACTTCATTAATTGCTGCATAGAACTGTAAGAAACTTTGCTGCTGATTTAACCAGAAGGTGGAAGAGGGTGCCCGGCAAGATCTAAAGGTTACAGGTCCACTGCGTCCCAAGGTTGTGTGGGTGGCTAAATGCTGATTCGCAGCAAATCATCGTTGCTTTCATCTAATGTGAAGTGGTGCCAGGGCTTAGGATATAAGACGGGCTCTCTAACGGCATTGATCAACACTTTGTGCTGAACACGCTCAAAGTGGGAAAAAGTTTTTTGCAGGGATTAACTAATTTGATCTCTCCTCTTTCTTGCGAGGGGAGGTGAGAGAACAGATTGCGAGAGTCTGCTGTTATCCATCACAAATATGTGTAACGCTGCGGGGGTCCAGTTAGCGATTGTTTTTACCATCGTTTTGACGAAGGCGTCAGCATAATACAATGACAGACGCTCCTCAGGGTTCATTTCTCGCATCTCATAAATGTTGCACAGGCGGGAATTTTTTTGAGGCATACCAGACTTGGGCTGTAGTCAGGTACTTCAAACACAGGAGCAATGTGCTAAACAAATGATATTAGTTTCCCACTTCAACACACTGCGGCTTGTGTATCATTATGTGTGCATGAGTGTGTCTGTTTGTCTGTACATCTGTGTGTGCGCGCTTGTGTGTGTGTGTGTGTCTGGCAACATGCTTGTTTGCCCTGTACAACCCTTTTATATCCATACACACAAACACGCACGACACCACACACAAACCTATTATATTGCAAATATCACACTGTTCCAGCAAACTCTCCGTAGCCAGCAGCAGGATGTTGTGTATAAGCCTCAGCTGCAGTAAATAACTGAATGTGTGCTTTGTCATGATTCTCTGTAACAATGAAATATGTGTGTGTGTCTGTGTGTCTGTGTGTGTGTGTTTTTTGAAACACTGACCTAGTATTATGTAAATGTGATGCTACGCTACTGATAATGTGGAGTGACAGACAAGCTCAGCTGAGAGCCAAGAAAAAGCGATTAAGCAACTGTGAGCATTCGTAGTTTATGAGGCTATTGCCACCATATGGTGCTGCAGCCATTGTGATTGTGCGGTTTGGACACTAACAGCGTGAGCCTGATACAGACACGTTACTCACTTGTCTGACCAATGTGGTTATGATTGGGCTGATAGTCAAGTGATGATGAGAGAGAACAATAACTGGTTGATATGTTCATTGTTAGCCACACTAGCTGCTCTATACATGGCAATGTAAGTCAGTCTCCAGAATGCATTGGCGCAACACTTATTCCCCAGACATTCATGATCCCCAGACAATGAATCATAATGTCTTTGGTGATCCGCCACACCAAAGACATTAGTCTTGCGCCACCACGATGTTGACATTTGTGGTTTTGATTGAAATAAGCAGCTCTTAGATGCATCACGATGACATTTGGTACAGACAGTCATGTTTTCCATAGCGCCACCATTAGGTAAATATTTGACTTGCATTCTTCTTTCTCTTATCAGTCGTGTAACGATATCCCCACCACTTGAAGTCGCCATCTTTCTGAGTTCAGCTGCCTGTTCCAACGATAGAGACCACCCCTGTGTGTGCTATTTCTGTAATTTGACATTTTAGCGCAAATCTATTTGTGTAACTCTGGAGCTAAAGAACTCAGAAAAATCTTCAAATCCCAATACCTGAATTCCTCTCTCAGTTAAATGATGGGTTAAATTCAGAAACAATAGTATTGTGTCCTCCCAACAAACTTTTACAATGACCTGATAAAATAAAAAAATAAAAAATACTCAAAAGGTGGCCTTGACTCATTGCCATGCTGGAAATAGAGTTTGATCAAACAAACTTTTATATTATATCAAACGCATCATTTCCTTTTTCCATCATTCTCAAGAGAGAGGGTTGCCATGGAGTTTTCATATGGAGGAAACAGAGAGGTGTGAACGCCTACTGCCTCCAAGAAATAATCTCTGAAGTGGAGTCATAACCAAGCTGAGAATTTGAGATAAAACAAGATTCTGTCACAAACAAACACCCACCTTTTCATCTACTTGCATGCAGATTCATATTACTCAAAAATTTCATCAAGAATCCAAAAGTTGATATCTAATTACTGCACTTGTTTTGCAATAGTTCTCATTTTGCCTTTTTATTTCACTGTTGTGCATCTCTCTTTGGGACCACAGTCTTGTCCTCATTTGTGCACGATGCAGATTTAAGCAACTCAAAAGTGTAAATTACCCTGAGGGGCGTTGAAATATGTTTCCAATTTCTTCCATGGCAAATAAAACTGAATTCATGAACAAATGTTGACGGGCAGAGATTGCTTTACATCACAATACAATATATCCTAACTGCAGCTGTTGTTGCTGAATGTCACATTTTAATCAGTAAATGATCTTCTCTGATACTATTCTGACTTTCTACTCGTTTATCTATTAGTCTGATGAGCCTGAATCATACATTTTGTTCATAATCCTCGATGAGATGGGGGTGCAGCTGTGCGAATGCTTGTGCATGCAGATGTGTCTGTATTCGTAAAGGCTGCCAGATGTGTGATTAAAATGGATTATTCGAAATGCTGTGGACCTAACCTAGTGTGTTATTTAACTAAAGCTTTAAAATGAATTTCCTGCAAAACTGAGCCCCACCTTGAACCACCTCCTGTAGTAACCACGATGAGCTCTAGAGGGTGGAAAGGTTAATTACATCAGACTACCAAACTCCATCACGTCGGCGTCTAATCCATCACTGTATGACTAGACCCAGCTGAGTGCCATGGGTAACAGCGGTTATTGGATTCCAAATACATCCACAGGTTGTTTAAAGCCCTAAATAACATGATGAATCCTTAATGATCCAGCATGGGGTTAACATTAAGCCATGACGAGTGAATAATAGTGGTGTCTATGATTTCCCACTGTGCCCATGGTTGAAATTAAAATCCTCTAGTGTTAACTAATTGGCACGGAGCCTGAGGATTGAAAGATGAGCTGGAGGAGGAGTAAGGCGTGTGTGTCTTTGCAGATGTTGGTGTTTCCATCAAGTATAAGTGTTGTACCTGCGACTGTTGTCTGTGCATTCTTTAATATATATATATATATATATCTCTGACTGGACATGCGTCTCAAACAACCTTTTTCTTTCAAATTGACTGCTGTGAAATTGCGTACCTTTTTTTTTTAATGTTTAAATCTTGAAAAGTGTAGAAGATAGACGCGTCTCAGATTTACATCCAGCACATCAGTGATCCTTTCTGAGTTCCTCAACACAGCATAATCCTCAGCCAGTGGGGAAATGTGAGAAACTTCACAAAGTAATTTACACTCTAATGTCTATTTTCCCCAAGAACAGCAATAGAGAGCAATTTAAGGATACCACAGTCAAATTTTTCTTATTTTCTAAGATGATAACCAAGAGGCTTTATATTGAGTTCTATCAACCTATTATTTTTTTTCCTTGATTGAATGGCATGCTCAGAATAGTAATATCAGAACAAATGGATGGTTTCCTAGATCCAAAACAGGCGCACTCATTTAATGGTGTTACCTGCATTTAAAAGTTTGAAGCTGCTTAGAGGAGTACTGGGCAAGCAAAACAAATCGGAAAAATAATTGGCATCCATGTTCTGTTTTGATTAAACCAAAGGCAGGCATGTGGCGTCTCACCAGGCAAGGTTTAAAGATATATACACTGGAATGATAACCAGTTATTTTTCATCCCGAAATGAATGGAAACCAATTGGCGGCTGGAGGAAACACACCTGGTGAACTTTCTTTAGAGAACAGTAGATGGTGGTCACACGTGCGAACATCTCAATTTCATCATATTCTATCCAAGTAATTTGAGAGGCAGACGTTGGGTTAACGGTGCTTGGATCTTTCCTCTTTGATAAAGCTTATAGTTAGGGCTGGCTCAGGTTTGCCCTGGACTAGCCCCTAGTTACGCTGCTATAGGCTTAGACTGTCGGGGGACTCACTCCTCTCCTCTTCCCTATCTTTCTCGCTCTCCTCCTCTCCCTCTCTATTGATATGCATTCATGTCCCTTAAATGCTTGTTACTAACTCACCATCCGGGGCATCATCCCTGGAGTTTCTGTGTCCCTTATCTGGCAGGTTGCCACTATTAAAGATTACTTCTGGACCGCGAATCGTGGCTGCACCTGCTGCCCTGGTCCTGCCTGACACCAGGAAGCCTTGACATCCCCCTGGATCCATCTTTTTTTATATACCATCGTATCATGTTTTCTGTCGCATAGATTGTCCATGCTGTATTTTTAACTATGCTGTTTGTTCTGTACACACGTCACCTATTGCACGTCTGTCCGTCCTGGGAGAGGATCCTCCTCAGTCTCTCTCTGAGGTTTCTTCCATATTTCCCCCACTAATTGTGGGGGATCTTTTAGGGAGTTTTTCCTTGTGCGATGTGAGGGTCTAAGGACAGAGGGTGACGTATCCTGTACAGGCTGTAAAACCCACTGAGACAAATGTATAATTTGTGATATTGGGCTATATAAATAAACTTGATTTGATTTGATTTGATCTTTAGATGATGATGATCAGTGGGAAATTCAAGCTTGCTTGCATGAACTATGCATATAACTCCGTTAACAGTAGGGCAGGAGAAAGACTCCTGATATCCGGAATGAACAAGTTTCACGGAAAGCCACATGTTCGGCCACTGAATCCCTGTGGGCTTCACAAGTTGCAGTTGCTTTTACATGTGCAGTGTAGTTTAAATATGTAGCATAATACCACAATTCACTATGAATAAAGAAATACAATAACATTTCCATCACAAAATACACATACCGCAATACACATGCATATACACCGATACAACTTGGTAATTGATAGTCATTTTGAAAGGGTACAGCTCTGGTTTTCTCTTAGCCAGCACTTAACCTTTGTTGTGAAGTATTTTGTATCTGGAATTAATTGTATTTCAGTTGGTAAAGTGTTCCAGAGTTGACAGCCCTTTATGGAGAAAGCTGACTGTCCAAATTTAGATCTACAATATCATATTTTACAGTTACCATTCACCATACTGTAGTTACTCTGTTGCCGTCTTGTCTTTATATACGAGGAGAATTGCTGAAAACAAATCTCCTCCAGCTTGTGGTTCCAAGACAATACACGATTATACTGTCAAAGCCAGATTTCCTTGCAGTGCATAGGTCGTTGACATGCACATTTAGCATATACAGTACATTGCCAATAAACCCATGTTTTCCTCAACTTCCCCATCTCATCTCTTAGCCCATCTCTTCGTTCCCTTTTCCCTCTTCATGTCTCTTCACTTATCTTTTCTTTTCTTTTTCTGAGGCAGCTCTTCTACCCTCTTATCTCTCCCCTCTCCTCAGACGATCCCTTCCTCTCCCCTCTCTCTCTTTATCCTCCTCCCAGCCTGTGTGCTTCTCCCTGCTCCATTGCCATTTATGACCTGTAATCCATGCTTATTAAACAAGGTGCCTGTGCCATTAAGAGTGGAAAATGAGCCCTAATGGCAACACCGCTGGCAGCGCCCGCTGCCTCAATACCGCTTCGCACTTATGGGCAACGCTACATTAGCACCTTAATTCAAGTGGCTTTGCATCGCTGCCTCTGAAAATATTTTCATAATTTACCTCTCCCTCGACTAACCCTCCACTGTCTCCAGATTGGTGGGGAAGGCTGTGCTGGATTGTCGGATAGTCTGATTCTCCCAGTAGCATATGGCCTCAGGTAAAAAAACAAAAAACGGTTAAAGCAAGGTAAAGCTACTTTATCAAGATAAGTCTATCAAGAGGACACACCGTGCCTCTTTTGTTTTTAACCTCCCATGCCCCATAATGGAAGGAGCTTAATAAATCACTTGAAGGGGTTGTAATGGTGGGAGGCTGATGGAGAGAGCTGAAGGGGCACAGAGAGTTGAAGGTTCCCTATGATGGCAAATTGATTTATCTTGTAGTCACTTGTGCTTTGGAGGCCAAATCAGCGAGGACAATAGAACAACTTTGGGCGCGTGAACTGGATCATTATAGGAACCATCCTGTGCCTAATGAAGACAACGTCTCTTAATCTCTGGGGCACTGAAGGATACATTTCACGGGCATGCCATTGGCTTATTACACTCTCAACTTCTAGACTTGTTGATCCTCCCCCAGTGGCATAAATTCAGTGGTTCTGGATCCCTTTTTTCCCTCAGAGACTGTCAACATCGTTTTAGCAAATAACCAAAAATGTCATTTAATGTATTAATATCAACTCTTTATACATTCACATCTCTCCACCTCATGTCTCCCTGCTGCTTATAAAAGATTCAGTATTTGCAGTTTTGCGAATAAGTGCAAGCAGTACTTTGTTGAGTTGCATCTTAGCAAAATGCTCTGAGTGAATTTAAGTTCCCCCTGGTAAGCAATAATGCAGTGTATGTTGGGCTTTTATTGTGAAAGGTAAGAACAGAAAGAGTGAGGCTGTAATGCTTCGCCACTGCTGTTGTCAATGTGTGAACAATAAAGAGTTTGCCGTTTTTGTTGAGACGATGAAGCCTCAGTGTTATTATTGTATGACCTTCATTCATAAGTATAGGCAGGCTTAACTTTTTTTTTAGGCTACAGTCCTTTCGTGCCAATTTCGCTTTGTCGGCGAGAGCACGTGAATTAACAACGTGCAGATGAAAGAAAAACACAGCCACTATGGAAGCAGAGCTCGCTGCACACACACACTACAAAAGGATGCAACTTATAAATATGGCTCTTATTAAAACTGTCCTTCTTAAAGTACCAATACTAATAAAATGGTGTATTGTACCATTTTTAACGGCAGAGTTTCACAATACTTTTCTAGTGTGGATATACTGCGCAACACGACCTTCTAGCCACTGTAGACATTTAAAATGTAGTCTTTTGGGAGCAAAGGAGGAAGTAGTGTACAGTGTTATAGAGCCACAAAGTCTGCATCAGGAGGACGTCAGTGTTGTTGGATGAATCAACAAAGTCTTAAGACTTTGACACGGTTGACCTTGGTTTGCTTCCTGTTTCCTACTGACTGCTGTTCCCCAATCTTAACTTTGTGGTTATTATTACAAGCATGACAAAGAAGGTCCCCTGACCTGAAGTAAAAATAACCCAAACTATAATCTTGCTCTAACCTAACCCTAAGAAAGTAGTTTTGTGTTCTGGTTTTGTGGTAACTGTTACAGTATGTACAGTATGTGGAACCGTTCAGTTGTGTACAGGGAGCCAGGTCAGGCGATTTAACAGAAGAACCAGGTTTGCTATTGTTTTCTACTCTCTGTATTTTGATCTCATTTCACTACAATCATGCAGAGCGTGAAGTCGGCTCGTGGTGAACAGCCCCTACAGCTTGATTGAATTGTGTTGCTTAATTCTGTTTACAATTTATTAGATGAGTATATCACTGCTAGCAGGTACAGAACTGTGGTACATCAATTAAATTTGATAGGCAGCAAAGGGAGAGCGCTGTGGAGGCTTCTGTCAAGCGAACATGGCATTGACGTGTAAAAAATGTGAAAAAGGGCAAACTGCATTTTTCTGCCTTTTTTGCTTCGCACACAAACAAATAAATACAGACACACACTGAGCCACTGGGCCAGAGTCGCAGAGCAGGAGGTTGAAAGTGGGCAGAAGTTGAGAAATGAGTCATGTGGTGTCCCGAGGCTCCGTGTGCATGTGTGTATGTTTGTGTGAGAGCCTTGCCTCGTTGAGCGTAGGAGTGTCAGTTTGTGGAATCGTTTTTGAGATCATAGTCTGAAAAATATTTGAATTAACGTTTTGTATTTACTTTTGCTTTCATGTTCTGTGTATGTGCGTACAAGCATGTGGGTGGTTCCATCATTTTAAACAAAAGACGCAGCGTCCTGCATTGACTTCTGACATGAAGGGATCATACCAGTGAAGGCTGATGGTAACAAGCCCCAGTGGAAGGTTTCGCGTGCATGTTTTGTGCACATGCAAACACATATCTGCTGCGGCAAGCTTTTTAGATCAAGTTTGATTTCCTTTACATGTGAACAAAATAGTGGGAGGTCAATGTGATCAGATGCATTACCATACAATGATGCAACTGCCAATAAATACACCACAAAATGTCAAAAACTCTGATCTACAATGTTGAATTAGTTGGAACTCTAGTGGTGGGTAATGCAGTTTGAGTTGTGGTAAATTAACATGCAAAAAAAAAAAAAAAAAAAAAAAAGCCAGTATGATGTAATGTTAAAAGTCATTAGATATATTTGCTTATAAAACATTCCATTTCTCTAGGACATTGTGTTTTTTTTTTTCAACAAGGAGAGTGAGTTTTTGAATATTGCCTGATGAATTTCAGCACTATACAAACTGTGTGCATCTAAAATGTGCATTTATAGTGTACATTAGTATGGCCACAGGTGTAGATTGACCCCGAGTTCAGAATGTCAGAAAAAGCTCATGTTCTCAGTTATATTTACGAAGCGTCATGCAGTCGGGGAATTGCATCCCTTTAATTCTCTCTACCTCTGCATTGAAGGACTCCAATCTGACTCTCAGTGACCCTCGGTGCTCTACAACATGCAGCCTCTCTCTTGTATGCTGTGAAATATTCATAACGCCTCTGCGGGGCACAGTGTACGCTGCATTTGGGCTGCTAATTGTTCTATTCGTGGACCTCAGGGTGCAGGCGTCTGCTCGTCCCGGACGCAAATGAGCACATGTCCTCGTCTCGCCACGTTGTGGTTGATAATCTTGAGCACGTTTGGGTTTTTATTTTTTGGTGCACTTTCTTATCATTTTTTAAACTTCATCCTTTTAACCAGTGTAGAGGGGAAGCTTTTCTACGGACCAGGGGGGGGGGTGCAGGCATAACCAAACGCACAATAAAGTGCAAAACATATTATTTAATTATTCCATAAGTAATGTAAATGTAATTATTCCATTTTATAGTATGCACTTTATTTATCTTATAATTACATTGTAATATATATAATATAATACATGAAAATGTTTACAATTTAAAAAAAAAAAAAAAAAAAAAAAAACGTTTTATTCCTTTTGTGGTTTGAATAATTACATTGTACCCCTGTTTTATGTGATATTGGGAACATACCTGTATGCACAACTGGACTTTTTTTTATATCTATCTGCCTTTCCCTAAACCTTAACCAAGTATTTTTACATGCCTGAAATCTTAAAAATTCTAGATTCAATCAGTTTATTTCACGCATGCATGTGCTTCGGCACACTCGTAGAAGGTGCTGGCATGCAGTTGATGTGTTTTCCCTCTTGACTGCCTCAATCAATTCTTTATTATCCTCGGTAATTAGGGTACCTCGCCATGATCAATGATTCCAATAAGCCTCTCTGTGTGTTTAGTTAGAAACTCTGTCGACTTTATATTTCTGCTTCTCTCTTAAAGTCAACAATTGATTAGCATGAGACTTAAATACAACCTCACAACCAAACACTGGGCTGAATATTATTCACCAATAGTCTCTGTGATTTATCAATGACAGTTTAGCTCTTCCTTCATACGGTAGTTGAGTATAAACTACGGTCATCTGGTCCTGTAAACATGTTCAAACGAAAATTCCGAATTATTGCCTACGTCTGGGGATTATGTCCCAGGACCCAGAGAGGAGCAACTGTCAGCTGTCACTCCGGGAAGAGCATTAACATGACTGTAGTGAGGCTTCATGTCCTTGACGTTACTCTGCCTATAAGTTCTTGTGAACTCGTAACAATATGTAAATTTGACAAAAGCACTTTTGAATCCCCAGACTATATCCTCATTTGCATGACCATTTGTGACGCCTGCCAGAATGTCAGGCAGTTTCAGTTTGTTTAGTTGACAGCACTGAAGCTGCGAAGAAAAGTAGATCATTTTTCCGAGTGAGAGAGTGTAAACCCAGCTCTTTACCTGAGTTATGAATCAATGCAAAGACTTCAAGATGTCAGCACCGTTAAATGGACATGCATCTCAAACACACAGGCATGTTTGCAGACATGTTATGTATCTATGAGTGGGCTGTGCGTGTGTGTGTGTGTGTGTGGGATTGAATAACAATGAAGAGACCTTTCGACCTCTGTTGATTTTCTTGGTATGAAATATGTAGAGTGAAGGAGGTTCACATCCAGCGGGTGTACCAAGGCCGGTTCAGTGTGCGCGAGATGAAATGCTGTTTAATGCTCGATTTACTGCACAGGTTTGTCCTTCACTGCTTCTCTGACTTTAAGTCTAAAAAGATGTCATTGTGTGTAAAACGGGGCTGCGGCTAACGGTTGTTTTCATTATCGCTTAGTCTGCTGATTAATCGATTAGTTGTTTGGTCTATAAAATGTCAGAAAAGGACAAAACAATTCCCATCGCAGTTTCCCACAGATCATGACAGTTTGAGTCCTCTCAGCCAAACTAATTGACACTTACTGGGATAGTGGACGCATGTTTCCAAAACAACGCACACAACTTCGTGGCTGCAGACTCTCCTGGACGGGCGACCTGGGGATTCAGTTGCCTGTTTTGCACATACCATAATATATAAATGTCATATGTCATACATCTCACATAGACTGGATGTGTACAGGTGAGGTTCTTCACCGATAATCTCTCCTGCTCAGAGTACCAAGAGTGCCAAACAAGCAAACTTTCAGCTGCAGGTGGGAGCTATATGTTGGTGATCCCCCACAGTGAATGAATCTTCCCTCCCTACTGTTTTTGCTTTATTCCAGTGCTTGAGGGCAGTGGAAGTTGGCTGCAGTGTTTTCTCCTCTACCCGGTCTTCTCCGTCTCTCCTGCTCTTTGAAGACTCCATTGTTCCCTAACTTAAAGACGCCTCTGATCCTTTCAAGTGATGCCTCCTTGATTACACAGGATAAATACTTGGCAAGTGCTTTTTTTCTCTCTTCCCCTCCCTCGAGGCTGGTAGACAAACTTTGGTCATTACCATAATAAGGTAAATCTGACTCTAAGTGTTGCGTTGCTTCAACAGTAGCCCAGATGAAAACTGCTGACAGAGGCGTAACTCGTTGGCAGTTCTTCAGGGGGAGAAAGCTCGTTGGTAATTGCCTCAGCGACAATACAGTTCCCCCTTTGAAATATAGACTCCACTTGACTCCTGTAAGTAGAGTCGATCAGTGCAGTTTGGTACTTTTGATGAGAAAGTGGTTGGTAAGTGTGCTGCGTATACTCACTTCTGTACGTAGGATAGATGAGGACAAACATGGGGGAGCTATGACCTTTTCAAGTGAACATAGTGAAGATAAAGGTGTTACGGTACATTCACACCTGTGCTCATTTCTCTGGTTTTGGACAGAATAGAAAAGCAAACAGTTCCCGGACTATCGATTGGGTGTTCCTTGTCTAAGCACTTATGAGAAAAACACAACTCTCACAATTATGTAACTCGTAGTTTGTTCATCCAAATTTTTTTAATTAAACGCCCGTTAAAATACGTCCGTTGTCCATGCCCTCCATTGAGCTGGGTTCTCCCCGTTTTTTAATTTTTTTTATTACAAATCCGGTCGAGGAGAAGTTTACTTCACTGGCTGCGTGCTGTGTTTCATTGCGGTGTCCCGGATGACGATACATTCCGCGCAACCGGTACCAGGCAGACTTTCACAACAATCCTGGCAAATATTTTTGTTTAAATTTATTAAATGATTACCTGTACCTGTACCTGCAGGGACCCGACTTGGTGTTGGACTCCCTCATTTGCTCCTGTCATAATTACTCGGGCTGCTAGAGGGCTTCGTTCGTTTGAAGGTAGAAATATGTCATTTTGAGGCACTTGCTGAAAAGACTGATGCTTTTGTTCTTCTTGGGAGGAAAGACTGTTCATCACTGAGGAATAACACTTTTTAAGGGCATACACACCGAGTTGCCAGTTTAACCTGCTCACAGTGATAAAAATGGGGCGAACAAAACATTAGAAACACCTCTTGGTATAACGCAAAACAATTCAACCAGAAACTACATTCTTCAAAACGACCATAGAGTTGAATCACCACCTCTTTAAAACAGTAAAATAAGATTAGAACTTTGATGAAGGTATAATGTAATGCTTTATCTGAGACTGCATTAGTGTGGTGTACCTATAGTGGCAACCGAGTGTGTCTATTATGAATCTATTTCTGTGTAACGGAGCGTCGCGGTGTTGCTGTTAATCACTGTTAATACTTGTGTTCTTTGCTTCAAAATATGTAGCATTACCAAGAAGATATAATAACTCTATAACAAAAACATAAAGGCTTTAAACTCACTCTGTTTATTTGAAGAACTCCATTAGAGCCAGTTCGTTGTCTTAATTCTATTGCCTCAACATAATGATCCCTCACTGACGACAGTAAAGTTTCAGGCACAGTAAGTCCATCCTGCTTTTCATTCAAACCCAACCAGACAAATCCGGATAGTATAACCTCTAAAACAACGCATTTTTTTTTACCCATACCACGTACTGTTAAACCGCTCTGCTACCCCCCTCTTTCAGACCTCACTTTGCGGACCACTCGGGGTTCTGGCTCTTAACATCCTGCTGATGGTGGGAAAGCGATGCGGGTCTGACTGTGGGCAGCTTGGCCACTGAGCCGAGGCTGATGACTCACATCTCTCTCTGAGCCTCCCAGAAGCAGTTCTATACCTGCACTTCCTCATCATCGCAGGGCTGAAGTGAACCCCCTGCGGACCCAGTGTGGCAGCGTAGAGCGAAAAGGTTTATGTGATGTTTGATACGGCAGTAAACGATGATGACAAATTGATGTGAGGCTCAAAAGTCTTGACAGCAAGACGTCTATGAGAAGGATGGAAGCTCCAGAGGATCACTGTCGAAATGTTCAGTCAACTGTTTCTGAATAGTGTTCTCTCTATACTGTGCGTTGATTGTGATTTTGAGAAAACATAATTATCCATAATCTTTCACAGTGAAGGAGGGGAGGTGGAGGAACAACCTAACGGTGCTGTGGAAACAAGTTTTCCAGAAGAGATGTATACATACAAGTATACATCTCTGACCTCTTGCACATCGATTTCAAACTCAGAAGCTGAATGCCACTTCCTATTTCTCTCTTTTACAGTTTATCCATGTATTACCATCACATTTTAGTGTGAATAGATGGATGAATGTCATATGATTTATATATTTTCATTCTATGAAATTCACGCTCCAAGTTGCCACTTATGGAAATCACTGTTTAATTAGTTAATTAGTAGCAAGGATGCCGTTTCTAACTTAAAGGCTTAAAAGACTTCAACAGATATTCCACAACCTAAATGACTGAGAAGTTAATGTAATATTCATGTAAACCCACACAGTGCCTCTTCAGCATTTATTTCAAATCATCTACTCTCAAAATGTCTAGGACGCCTAGTGCCCTGTATTTCCCCATAAAACGATTCCCTAAAATGTAAATGTTTACCTCACAGTGCTACAGTAGAACTCTTTCCATTGTTATTGACATTTGTAGAGATTCTACAGCACAGTGCTTCTAACTCAGTCTACAAAACAGATTTTAGTTATCTGATGTTGAACCTAAATTAACATTTTTACCATTTCAGGGCAGAACAACAAACTATGAACAAATCATATTTCCACTTTATAAAGTTGATATGGCAAACAGACTATTTACACATCCTGGCGACACAGAGCAACATTAGCATTCATTTGGAGTTGTGTTCCAGACGACCTGATGAAGATTTAAGTGCAATATTCACTCTCTTTTGGATCTCTTTTTGGTCTCCTGAGGGAAATCCCTGGCTCTTTAGCTGCTAAATGCTTCACTACAGTATGTTAGCTAGTCGCTAAGTATGTCTGCCGTTTGGTGCGGGGCATACAGTGGGAATAATGTGTTTTCAACTTTTTTGATGATCCATAAGAATAAAGCTGTTGAGAGAGACTTTAACGCTCTGTTGAGCCGAGGCCAGCTGCAGAGTTGAGTTATAACTCTTTTGTATTTGTCACCTTTCACAATACACAAAGTTGACCTATAGTTAATAGAAAAACATTGTAGCTTTAAATAAAATTAGACTGCATGTTTTTCAGTACATCAGTAAAGGTTCTGTTGAATATTCATTTAAGCACTAAAGTATTTTTCAAGGTCCTGTGCATTCTGAAAATGATCCAACAGATCAAATACAGGTATGAGTCTTTTTTTCCTTGTGACAATGAACTAAATGATTTTTCTAAAATAGTCTATGTATCAGCATTAAGATGGAGTTCGTATAATTATAGCAACACAGACCTATACTCTCTCAACCTCCACTTCAGAGCAGTAAGAGAGGGAGAGCGAGAGAAACTAATTATAAAGCTACCTTGCGATTTATCGCAGGGTAGCTTTATAATTATTTACTCTATTAGCCATTAGTGGTCGACACAAAGTGCACTGGCTGGCAAAATTAGAATCCTTATCTGAATGTTCCAGAACCTTTACTGTATTCTGAAAGGATGTGCCGCAACCAGGAGGCAGCGGGTATACAAGGACACTTTGAGGACATGTCAGTGTGTGGCACCAAGATGTTTTTGCTGTGCAGTGGGAGATTCTAGAGACACTGTGATGATTTCCTGAGGTGATCAAAGCTTCTCATTTGCATTAAAACTATCAAATCAAAATGCATATTTACCGGATGTTGAAATCATGCTGAAAATCAGATTAAATTGCTTCAATGTTGTACTTTTGCCTGTAGTTTCGAGATCAGGTCAGGTTGTTTCTACATCATGGTAAAAACAATTATCTAATTTCAAGGTCATAATAATTGATTGCACATGGTACGCACATAGATCTTTGTTTTTACAGATTTACACTCCTCTAATAATGTACAGGAAAAAGCTTGCTCTCAGTCTAACGGCTCCATCCTCTGTGAAAGGCCATATGCTGGTCAATAACTGATTCCAAGCGTGCCATCATGTCACACGTCTGGAAATGGTTTTAGTCACTTCAAACTGCAACAGGCGAGGACGGTTTGCTGCAGGTCTGCAAACCCTGCATAATCTGCTTTCCTTTTGACATGTCCTAACTTTATCTCAGCTCGTAACGGAAGAAAATGGCTCAGTTTATTTGCATTGTGTGGGATGTGGCAGCGCGTGGTGATATGTTGTAATGTCACGAAATGATACAAAGACAGAGTCGACCAACATAGTTCACGTTTGAGGCAGAAGCAGAGCAGGTAAGGGGTGTGAATATATCGGGGATTGAGCCCGAAACGGGCGCCGTATAACCCCCGACCTCCCATTGATGCGGAGGGCTTCCATTGACCCCCTCTGGGTCCTCAGTGGGATTTTGACCTTTCCCCTTCGGTGGGGGGGATATTTGATGTCGAGACTACTGTGGCAGTTCCACAGAGCACAGCCTCCAATTTGATGTACAGTGCATGCAGAGTATTGTACCCTTGTGTGGTTTTCAGGGGCTGTAGGCAAACAATATAAAGGACAAACCCAACATGTTTACTTTTTTATGAGGTTCTTGTAGTTTGACATAAGAGACATGGGGACAGACACGGACACCCTGATAGACCTTACACTCTGTATATGTCTCTTCCTCATTCTCCGCCAGCCCTGGGAAACTTCAAGTACCTCATCGGCTCAAAGTCTCAAGTGCAGTTGTAGTGGGATAGTGCAATCTTCTGCAATTTCTGAATCATATTGCAGTTTACACGCACATCTCTGCTGTGGCTGCCTTTACACTTAGAATAACTGAGCAGATAGGATTTTGAAAGTTTTCACTTCAAAGGCAGAAATGTCTGACGGTTGTTATAATGAGAGGATTTGTGGTTACACAGGGATTCCTATGACACTATTAAAAGCTTTAACTTTCAAATATGAAAGATCTATACTTTTTTCTTTTTTTTTTTAACACATAAAGAAATGGTTTGCTGGATGAAAATAGATTCCACAGTCTCTTACAAAACCCACACGAACATTTACCATGGGGTCAGTGATGTACAGTAAGGGTCCAGGAGTTCTGAAAGATATGAAATTGATATTAGAGAAGCACGCATCAGGGCATCCAGCTGATTTTATCTTTTCCATTTTTCAGTTAAATTGTTGATGCTGATTGTTGCCTCAACCACACACCAAAGGATACATTCTGTTTTTGAAGCAATGTGCTGAAATCCCACTCCAGTATTTCTCTTCAGAGATAGCTCTGAACAAATACTGTATAAAAGTCTTATCACTGTAACTAAGTTTTTACTTCGTTTTTTTTTCTGATAAATGGTGTAACAGTTGCCGCTATAATGACAAAAAGGTGTTACAGTCCTGGTGGACTCGTGTACTTTTAATAAAGAAGTAACTCAAAATTGCAATAATGATTCAATTTCATGCTTTGTATGATGCGAGTACTTTTACACACAACAAACGGCCCACTGTGGCTGCTTTCAATTGTCCTATTACTTTTTTTTAATTTCAAACCCATCTGTTGAAATGCCAAATACGTTGCGTGTCCTTTGAAATCCACCTTGTGCTTTGACGGAAAGAGTGAGCGAACAGTAAGGCTGAAATTGACGGGATAAAATAAAAAACGGTAACGCTCTGGATTGCACGCATATCTCCTTTCCCTGTAAAACCCTTGTGCGGGCACATTTGGCTATTTGAATCCAGTGCTGAAATGGAGGACTCCGCCACTGCCGATAAGACTACTACATTTAGTGGACAGGTAATTACAGAATGCAAATACATTAAATGGCTATTGCTGAAAAAAATGACCACCATAAACGGTATCGGGGTCTGATTTCATGTGAGTCTTAAAGATTTGTAAATGTCACAGTGAAGCACGTTGTATGCATGCAAACAACAATGCATCCTTTCAAATTGAAAGTCTCCTTCTGTTCAAAAAAACCTGTAATAATGTAGGACTGATCCACCACATTACATGGAGAGCGTGGAGGCGAGTGAGACTATACATATAGCAATTGTCTGCCAAGGTGATGTTATTGAATTGCCTAGAACGTATAAAATTGACACCAATACACACAAATGCTATCGAACACACACACGCAGTAAAACCTCTGCAGCTCAGGGTTCGTGACATTGTATTCACATAAATGGTGTTTCATTATAACCATTTCACATGCCTCTATTGACACATCTCTGACTGGCATGGTGGATTTTGTTCTTTTCATTGCTCAGGTTAAAATGAAATGAGACGGCTTAGTACAGCGTCTCTGAAACAGCCTTTGTGGATCCTTGCTGTGTATTTCTGCCAGTCACTTGAGGCACATAGAGGGCAGGTTGCGTACAAAAGGGACTGTGTTGACCTTAACACATGGCACCCACGAGGGAGCTTACACACTCTAAATGAAGGTCCCGTCAGATAGGCATTAGATGGGAATACGGCAAGCTCTTCTCCATCTCAGTATCCCCCTGAGCCGGCTGCATTCAGTGTGTGTTCCTCAGTTACCGCGTCATGCCCACAAACACCCTCGCTCACGCTTGTACCACTAACTGCAGACACACACGTATGCATGCAGTACGTCCCGCTATCTGTCTTTCACACATTAGCAAACCTGACGGCCACCTTCCCTTTCATTTTTGTTCTTGCTTTCATATCTTTTATACCTTATATCAGCGGGGACACGCTCAAACTGTTTGAGGGCCGTTGGTTCACTTTAAAAAGAAAAAAAGATATCCTATTCCCTTTTGTATTGTATCTTTACCTCATGCAGAAGCCAGATCTAATAAAAAGAGAGACGTTTTTAGACTATGTATACACAATGCAACAGAGTCGGATACAGTGAACTATGAATGAAAACAGCGAGACGTAATCTGATATGCAGTTTTGCAGTCATAATTACATATCTATAATACAGTATATGTGTTAACTTTAATCAACTGATTTTGTATGCTCAGTTTTATTATTCTACGCTTAGTTTTTACAGAGATACAGTTGATTAAGTTGCCGTCTACATCTGTTGTGTAGAAGTATGTGAAATTTAAGTTAGGCACATATAGAAGGCAGTTAAACAAAAATATTGCACATATGCATATGCCCACAGGCTTGTGAGAGGCACTCGGAGAGGACGCCCTTTCAGATCCCACAACCTTGAGACTTAAAGCCCTCTGTCCTCCTGTGGTTAGATCTCTTGGGTGACCACTTAGCCTACATCTTGTCCTCCGGGACCATATGTGATTCAGAGAGTGCACCAACACCCACCCAGACTCAGACTCCAGCTGCAGTAACCATGAATCATTTCCATGAACCTCCTCTGACCAAAGTCCTGCAAAGCAACAGTGGATAAAACAATAGGAGAGAATCACTTTTCCACACTGTTGACAGAATAGGCAAAAATAAAAGATTCCCGTACAGCAGCGTACAGGATGAAGGTGGTAAAAAGAAAGGACTTCTTCATCACATGCATATTTGATCAAATGTCTAGTTTAGACTCTTTATAGGGTTGGTAAATGTTTACTTTTGTGCTAGCTGTGTATTACTCGTCTGTGATCACTAAGATGTGGTTTACATCAATACAGCGGTTGCCTCAAAGCCCTTTGTGAACTGGCTTTTGCGGCATTCCTTCCAAAATCATGCCACTTTCTTATTTCTCCTGCTGACTTGTGTTGGAAACCTTCTCTTCCGAGATGCTGCCTCTGCACAAGGTACACTTTTCATTCAGAATTCATCGTTACACTAAACCCCTAGCATCAAAGTCGCTCTCCCTCTCCGGTCTTAACAGATTTCTGCAGAGATTTGTATTATTTAGACGGCAAAGGTAATTATTGTTAGGTTTGTCTCGCCGGCACGCGAAAGACTTTGACATCAAAGTGTCGTCCCCCAGACAGCGATGAGTCAATTATCCTGAGATTGCGCCATTTACCATCAGACTTTGGTGCATACTGTACGTCCACACCTTTCCCTTCCCTGAGGCTCGAGCAGTGTTCACACAGTTTCAATGCAGCACATGCTGTTTTATTTAGTTATGGATTGCAAAATTATCTTTCTCAGCAAATATCAGTATGATACTCCATGTCAACAGCTCTGTGCCCAGGACAACGACACCACCACAGCCACTGTATATTTATTTTTCTTATACACAAAAATGACAAGAATAAGTATTCCCTTTGGCCTTTGCTCAATCAAGTATCTGCCATTCAATACTTTCATTTCATATCTCCCCGAAGCCCACACATCCGCATAATACCTTCATCTCACAAAACACAGTCTCATTATTTATACAGTACCTGTCTGGAAAAGAATATTGGAGATCGGAGTAAATAAGGCGCACAGTGCGTGTCTAGAGGTGGGCAGCACATGAACATTTACTTTAAAATGCCTCTGTGGAGGACAGCTGCCAGGAAGGGAACTGAATCAGTAATGGCCTCCATAACAGGAAACCCATCCCTGATACCTGCCATTTACGCTGCGGAGCACAGATGCTGCTCGTAGCTTCTCAGTCTTTCTCTCGGGTTTCTGCTCTCAACCAGCACAGATGTGTTTTTAAATTGTCCTTTAACATCAAGGACCTCATTGCATGATACTTGGAAGTATTCAATCCGGTGTTTGTCAGGTTAACCTTTAACAGTTACACGAACACAGATCGATTCAGAGGTTCATCTTTTTATAAATCGCGCTCGAGAGCATTCCGAAGAGCAGAACGTCTTCTGTTAACTGAGGTACATTCTTTGAAACCAAAACAAAAAAATGGTAGGCATCCACTGTCATGTCCTCAACATTTACTCTTTTCATCTTGTGGCTTTTCCACCTTTGTTCAATCCAGATGAAAGAATGTCTCTCACTTTTTGTGCACAGAGCATTTAGACTTTGACATGTGTCAACACAGTATGTCACAGAGTTTCAAAGAACCAAACTTTACTTTAGACGCAGCACGACAACAACAAAAAAGGAACGACTATAATACATAATGTCTCAAATAAAATTACACTTCTACATAATGTTGACAATACCGCACATTACTCCGCGTTTGAATTTCCAAATAGTATCTGTTTTCAACGGTTTGAAGAGTGTGCAAAATATTGCATATGGCGTTCTTCCTCTAAAGTGTGACGAACTGAATAATTTGGTTGTATTATGTATTATTTGCAAAGGACAGGCTCGTCTCCGTTCCCCTCGCTGAGGCTGCTGTTGAAGCCTCACTGGGATTTTATGCGGAGTGAAGCTCTTCATTGTGTGTCGTCTGCGTAGCCCTTTGGAAGGCTTTGATTTCAATTGTTCCTCATTAGTGCTTCTACTCAGCAGAAAACTGTGCTGGCTATGAAATATTCAACAGTTCCAATGTGAGTTGAAACGGCCTCTTCTGGATCAACAGCGAGCAGTTTTTTCTTTGGATCTAAACAAGTTTCGGGGCATATTTCCCTGTTTACTTGGGAGCATTCAAAGTCTGTGCGTTGTTTTGTTTTGGGTGATCTCATAAACCAAGCTGCTCTCTGAGGGTGCGAATCAGCCAAAGTGAATGCAAACTTCAATTTGTAATGGCATCAACACAACAAGAAAGCCAAGATCCCGCGTTGCTGTAAAATCTGATTGAGTCAAAGCTTTACACTAAAACCACAAATGTCTCATATCTGATCACAAATGTTTTCAGACGCAGAAGCTGCAGTGCCTAATATGGGAAAATAGGCTGTATATGATCTGAGGAAATAAAGACACACTTCCTTTTAAAGCAACGCATTAAGATTCAGATCGCGCCTTCATTGATTTATTCAAGGAAATATCCAACATACAACCAATACGTGCCAATCTGATACAGCCACGAAGAAAAAGAAGATAAGTGTATTAGAGTGCATTTCATTATTAATATAGGTCAATATATGGCATGTAAAGGGCCGAGAGAATTCATCCAAATGACATTTTCTTGATTTAAATTCCAAAAGTGGCTCTGTGTAAGCAGAATAATCTTGTATTGCCTAATATTAATGTTTTAGTGGCTGCCTTGGCTTTGTTCTGACTCTGAATGGACATTATCATGTCATATGAAAAGAATCACTGCTAAGCCCAGAATGAAGTTAGTACCATTGGTATTCAGCTTGTTAAGCTCATATTCTCTTTTAAATCAGCCTTTAGATTCCAACGTTCCTTATTCCGGAAAGCCATTTTCATATTAATGAATAGAAGCTGTACCAAATAGCTGCAGATTGTATATTCAGTATGTATCTGGGGGGGGGGGTGGCGTACATGCAAAAGAGCTTTTAGAATTAATCAGATTATATTATGGAGTTATCATATTCCACTCCAGGCGGTTATAGTAATTAAAGGTAGTATATGCTCATGCACTCTTGATAAAAAAAATAAGGCAGGAGTGAGGCTGAAATGCTGTAGGAGCACTTTCAAACTTCAAGCATACACTTACTGGAATGAAAGAGAAGAAGAAGAAGAAGCTGACCACCAGCCACTTTAGCATAACCTTTTGAGGTTAATGCATCAGGAAACGCTCCCACTTCTATTCATATTTTTTTATATCAAACAAGTTTTGTAGAGCGCGACGAGAGCGAGATGTGAGGTTGCAACGTGTGCTTTGCTTCAGCTTTTTTTTCTCTTCTTTAGCCTGGTTTTGTGATTCAAAATGTTGTTATTCAAATAGTTTTTAGACTGGTGTGATGTTGAAAGCATCCTCTTAAAAAGCTCCGCAGTGTCTTTTGTATGGGCTGTATATGACATAAATGCTTTCTGGGTCACAGGAGAGCAAACATCAGCTACTATTACAAATTGACAGCAACTCTGAGGTCTGAGAGTGTTGCTTGCAGGCGATACACAGGGCTGTAGCCACATTTTTATAGACACTCTTTCAATACCACTTCCTCACAGGGTATTTTTGAAACAGCAACAAGGTTTATGCAACGAGAGCACTTTCGTTAACGTGGGGAAAAAAAAATCATGGTTTCGTTTTAATTGTTAATAAAGTAAAACGTGTCCTTTCTTGTTCTTCAAATCGCTGTTACCTTTTTTAATATTTAAACAAGACTGTAATAATTCCCCATGAATATAATAAATAAATCCCCTTTCCGAGTGCAAAGTTAACACAACCCACAGTCACCATAGCCACATTTATGAGAAATATACCTTATTTTCCTTTTCAAACGTTTCCTCATTGTGTTGATAAAAACATTTTTTTAACCTAGGCGGCATCACGTTTTCCCTCAATGAATTTACTGTTGGATATTAGTAGTACATAAAATGTGAGGCATTATAAAGCGTTTTATAGTAATGTCAAGTTAAATACACTATACACAGGATGTGCTGTCCATTATTATGTTAATAAATACATGTTAGTCACAAGCATGTGTCTGTGATTTTGAGTTATTCAGTAATTACTTGTATGAGCTAATATCTATTAGTAAGTCTATAAGTAATGTCGTCCCTTATTTGTTCTACACTTGTTTTTCTTTACCCAGGATTTTTTTGCGTCCTGGTATGTTACCAGGTATTGTGGTATTGTAAAGCTCAAATATGTCCTGTGTGTATGCATGGCAGCCTAACGTGTACTCGTCGTCCAGTCGAGTGCATCCCCTTTAGGCGTTGTAAATATAATAAGCATACAAAGAGACACTTTTCCGGCCCAATTCCCACAGCAGCAGTAGAGAGTGCACTAACTCGGTCACATCACCGATCACGTCCTACATTTAAAGGCAGCCACACAAAGCTCCACTGGTCACCAATCTGTCCTCAGCACCTCCTGGCAATTAGGACTACAAGCCTGAGGGAACGCATGACAGACGTGAGACTCTGTGCTACTAATAGGGTTCTGCTGACCACCAGCTCTTTTCATAGCATCTAAAGCGAAGCACACTTTGAGTCTCATCTCGCCATCTGCCCTCTGTCTCTTTCTCTCTCTCACACAGAGCCAGAAAGAGGTTGATATTATCAATGACTAAATGCTCAAATTATCTTCTTTTGTACAGATTGCAATAGAGGTTAACAACGTCTGACCTTTCAGTACGAAGTAATCATGAGGATGATATGTGTGAACAAGTCAATCAAAATGTGTGAACGCTAAATAAAGTGGTGACAGGAATATACTGTAGTGGGTCAAGACCTTTTTTCTTGTTTTACTCTTCCAAGTGTTATTATCTAAATATCTTGGTTTCCACTTCAGTACATCAAGGTCACCACCAGCTCACGGTCCATTTAAAACCTGTAAAAGATAGATGAAGGCTTTCAACACAAACACGGACAAATTGAACTGGAACACAATTATTGCTATAAAAAAAAAAAAAAAAAACTGCTCAAAGTGACACACCCTGAGGCATGAATAATTTACAGTACACACGGCACTTCTGAATCTGTCAGCGCGGTAGGGTCCCAAGCACAGTTGGATTCAACCCTCCTGGGCCCCTGGGTGTTAAATCTTAAATGGCCACCAGCCCACCCCACACCCTCCTCCTGCTGTGACGACGACAACACAAACACAGATATTGTTAATACAATTTTATACGAGCTTACATGGTTCAAGGCTTAGATGAATCCCGCAGACTAAGTTTATCCCCTGACATGTCTTTGCACGCACATTGATGGTTCCCAGAGTATGAACCCTTGGTGCTCCGCTGACTTTTATAGTTTTATAGTTTTCAGTAAAATGTCTTAACAACTATTTGATTCTTCGCCATGAAATTGGAAGAATTGGATACAGCCTTTCATGTTTCATGCTGTACTTTGTGTCAAAAGTTAATGATGCCAAGCCCAGATGTTGACCATGGTAGCCATTACACCTGCTTAGCATCAGCATGCCACGTAGCGAACGCGTTAATATGTTGACATTACCCTTTAGCTCAAAGCATTGCTTTAGAAGACCTTTAGTCCTGCTACTTTCTCCTACATACTGGGTCTAAAGTTTTTAGGACTATAATACAAGGTCACTCTCAAAGGTGTTCATGTCCTGCTGAAGTTGGACACATTTGTTGATAGTTGGGGGTCAGACATGCTCGAGCTTTCTTGCAATAATCATCAGTTTCAGTGCATTACAGTGTATAACAAGCTGTGCCCTTTGAGCAGTGCTTATTGCGTATGTCAGTAATGACAGCCATCAGAATGCAATGTAGAAAAGAAGCCGTATAGTTATTTATAGAAGTCCCTAAGTGGTGTACTTGCGAGTTGATCTGGCGGAAACAGACTTGTTCTGACAGCCTCTTAATATGGCAACACTCAGACATGAGGGAACGGACTGACCACGTAACAACAGGACCATGCTGCCAGCAAGAATTCCAACTCCCTTTTATCCTTTCCCTTCTTTCACTCTTAATGTCATTCTGCCTCCGGCTCTCGGTGTCATTTCTGACAATCTGTTGTTGTTCTACTTCTCGATCTGGTTCATAATTGTATTTATTTATTATGTGGGATGCATATGCACCGAACAGTACCAGAGGTTTTGTACAGTAGTGATTAATGTGTCATGATCAAGATATAAAAAAGAGAAAAGATTATTAGCAACACACATTGCACACTTTCTCTCTGCTTCCTTCTCGCCGTTTCTCCAGCGCTCTCCTTCGTTCAGACCCATAATGCGTCAAAATAGCGAATCAATCCAAAAACAATGTGTCCCTAGAGGGAATGCCTTGCCTTGTCTTTCAAGGCCACACAGTTATGATTGACATGCCAACACCATTCCCTCTCCCCGCAGACAGTGAATGACACATTGAGTGCAGAGAGACATTAATAAATAAAAAATTGGCCATCGTCACAATAAACATTTGCTGTGCGTACTTTTTTTTCTTTCACATTTACGATGCAGATTCGTCACATGAGCTCTCTCAGATCTGTTTCAACTTTTATTGGCCTCCCAGCAGTGGTTTGTATATATCAGCGATGCCTTGTGTTGATGATTTGTTTCGACGTGAGACAGAATAGGCAGCCATACATAATGCAAACAGCCATACAATACATACTTTATTCTGCGTGACTGTTGCCTTATTCTGTCTTCCATCGTATTCTTGGCACGGTGTTAATATCTGAACCTCGCTGTCGCTGTTCGTACTTTAGCGTATCTGTGGTCGGCCATGCATGGGGCAACCCACTTCTTTTCTGTTGCAGGAGCCTCCAGATGAAATGTTGTCTAACACTATCAGGAACACATGCCAGAGTCGATGGGATTGGTTCACCGGGCAAACAACGCTTTAATTAAATTTCAAAGTACAGAAGGACCCTAATTTCTAAGCCACTATCTCCGTCTCAGTGGAGAGCGAGGAATTCATTTGGACAAAGTCTTCTGCTAAATAATAACGTTGTAAACATACAACCCTTGTTTCATGCGCAATGTTGACACGTGACGCTAGTGTAATTATTGTCTTTCAGTATTTTTAATAATTTCACAGATTAACGTTAACCGCTCAGAATGTTGAAAGCTCTCAGAGAATACATTAATGTACAATTTAATAATGTCTTACTAAAAAAATGTAAAAAAAAAACATTAGCAGCTGAATGTTTTCACTGTGTCCGCCATAACATCTGAATGGAAATGAATTGCCACTCTTTGGTGGAAGAAAATGACCCACTAAAAATGAAAGCACGTGTAAGTGTTCATGAAGGAGGGGGAGGGAAAAGTGGAGGAGATAAGAGAACTACCTGACCTTTTCTATCTACATGTTGAAGCTAAAAACAATGACATGGATCCACAAGCACCGCTCATTATGAGTGATTAATATCTTTCATCACCACAAGGTCATGAGGGGTCTAATGAACAGCCTCCGTTGTTTGTCGTACCTGCCTTCATTTATCTCCTTCACATCGGGAAGTGACTCCCAACTTGTTTGTCGGTAAAAAGTTGAAACAAAAGAACGTTCTGATCGCTGACGGTCACGTTTTTGAAGGCTTCATCGACATTGTCTCTGTTTTAATTGTTTTGGCCTGTCAATTCAGTTTAGTTAACAGAGGCTGTAGAGGGTCAAAGGTCATGTTGGAATGATTTAAATCAATTACACTTACAGCTGATTATGTCCACAGGCAGTTTGCTGGTGACCCATGAAATGAGATTTAGCATTTGACCTGCCTAATGAGCTAAGCTAATGTGTTCGACCATTTAGCTCGACGTGCTGGTGGAGATTTAGCACTTTCCCCTGTTGATCAGGGTTATACACGTGTTGGTGGAATATCTCTAATGAATGATTTTCCAAATAGTATATATCGGTAATTACGTCGCCACAAATCCGTGTTCGTTCCCCCTTTTGGGAAACGTGTTGATGCTCTCGACGTTCTGTATACATTTAAAGTAAACCTGGTTAGATGTTCAAGGTAAAGGTTCAGATTGCTTCTACTTTGCTGTGTATTGTTTATAACTTGTTTATTCTCTGCCATAGATAGAAAGGTATTTTTGACTTTCACCACCTCAGTATGCAGCATTGACACATCTTCTGCACATCTTCAGAAAAGCTTCACGAATGTTTCTTTCATTCCACTCCAAACCCTTCATAACTTATTCAGTGTTTTTGCTTTATTACTTTATTTTTTTTTTCTCTTTAAATATGTACTGTAGCGAAACAAACGGTTAGACAAACAAATGAGTCTCGGAGCTGCTGCTCTCTTATCCTCCGCAAACTTCACAAAGGAGCTCTTGTCAAAGGAATTTAGCCAGACGCAGAGATGGGACTTAAGACAAAATGTAGTCTTTTATTCAAAAGCCAATAACTTCAGTTCTTTGTAGGGAGGGAGGTAGTTATCTTAAAGTAGATGATGCTTATTTTGTGCTCATCAATACTTGGCAAACCAGCAGCCCATTAAGTGGTGGAAAAATAGCACAATGATTAACTAAAACCTATACACAGCTTAAGATACCACTCCGTATAAAGTGCTTCTTTTTTTAAACCTTTTTCTTTCTCTTTATATGTATACCTTTCAAACAGCTCCCAAGGTTTCCCCCAGAATTAAAATTGTTCCTTTTTTTGGAATGGAGCAAAGGTGTATTATTGAATGTAAAAGATGGGTCTGAGTAAAAGAAACGTATATGGGCCCACAGTCAGTATTCACTTAAACAATGAAGTAGTAAGGGTGCCACTGAAAGTCTTGAAGGGTATAGCGCAATGCATTTCAACTCGTGGTCATTAGACTTGCAAACAATGTGCTTGTTTATCATAATAGCCAAGGATGCCCCGGTCAGACAAGCTTGTTTATTTCTCCTTGTCTTTGGTTGAGTGTCCTTACTTGATAAATATCCCATTAACTCTTCTGTTCCACTTAGCAGTCTGGCCACGTGGGACTCCAGTTTGGCCACACACACACACACACACACACACACACACACACACACACACACAC
>CALSBV010010309.1:10983474-10986939 GCA_943590825.1 Bovichtus diacanthus | reverse complement strand
CACACACACACAGAGTTTGACATGCTCATGTTTGTCTAAATGTTCATGTCAACAGTCGCACACACAAATATCATTATAGATCTTTCTCCAGCTCTTAAACACACACACACACACACACTCCCCTACACTATCCCCCATAACTACCCCCCCCCCACCAATGGCCTTTTGTTTGCTAAATAAGTGTAGAGAATATCAAAAAAGCACACAGTGTGCGTTCCACCCAGCGCCTCAGCGGTCATTTATCTTTCATTCTGCCCATGGTTAAGGGATAAGAGGAGAAATTAATTTAGTCTCCCTGTCACAAGAGCGCATCAAATTTGGCAGAACAGGCACGCTCAGCTTATTTATTGCGTCTTTCTTGGCTCCATTGTGTTTTCAAAGAAATAGGGGGATCCCTGTCAGGGAAAAAAAGATTAGAAACTTCGTTCCTTCATTTACACCTTCCTGTCGGTTGTAAAAATGTGACACTTCATAAAGAATGATAATAAGGGTAAGCAAAACCGATGTCACAGCTGGCTAATTATATGGCAACATGGTCATAGATTTACTTGTTGCAATAAATGTCAGTTTTTGCATAAACTTTATGGGTGGTGGGTTTGACTTGACTTTGGTTGTTGGTGGGTGATTGTGCCAAGGATGAGTGAGCGTCCTCTGCTCGCAAACTGCAAACTCTGTTGTTGTTGTTTGTGGGCTAACACACACAAACAAGGCTGTTTCCATCAGGCTTCTGTGCGTGGAAAGAAAAATCAGCAAGAGCCGACTTGAGCATATTGCACAGCATTATGTAACAATAACAAAAAGACATAGGGGACGTATACTAAACGCGTGCAGTGGTGCCAGTGCATCTGTGTGTGTGTGTAGAAACAACAGCTGCTCATCTATCAATATCACCTGTGAGCACCACGCATTACATGGAAGCAAGATTACCACTGGGCAGGAGAACTAAAGCACCTGGCGTGTATTTCCCAGGAGAAATGACACGTGAAAGATAACAAAAAAAAAAAAAAAACAGGCAAATACAGATTCATTTAGCTGGTCAAATGTGTATCCTGAAATTACCCGTGATGATTTGTTATCCTATGGAGAGGTAGATATAAAAAACGATCATTCGAAGGTAAACCTTATCAAGATGCGCTCAAATGTAATCTTTTAAAAAATGAGATATTTCGTTTTTGGCAAGAATCTTCAGTAAATTCTTCTGTTCATTATTCTGCTGGCCTGGCCCACCACACACCCTTATTACCACTGTTTGACTATTGCTTATAATAATGCTTATTCAATCAATGTTACACTGAAGATATTTCCAGTCACTTATTAGTAAATGCACAGTATGGAGGCATATTAGCACCTTCACACTTACACTAGACAGAGTTTGAATGTGAGGTTTTAGCTGCTCAGCTGGGGTTACCTCAATTAATTTTTTAGCGCCAGTTAAATATTAAGCTCACTCTGTGGTTAAATATGGCCCTCAGAGGATTCTGTCCCATTCAGGATCTTTACACGTATCTTTAAATCTCCCTGAACTGCGCCACATGCTTGTTCCAGAACAACCGGTATCAGTGTGCTGCCGTCATGCAAATGATATGATATTTTAGAGGATTGGGCTTGAGCCCCGCTTGCTAAGAGGGTCCCACTTCAGAGGATCAGTCAGGGTATCACATACAGTAGTCTCTTTTCTCTTTTCTCTTTTCGCTCTTTTGTCAGTCTCTCTCATTGTAACACACGGGCGGACACAAATGTCCACATTATAAAAAGCAGTTTTATAGCTATTTATGTATTTCATATGGATATTCCAGAAAACGTTTGTGCTTTGTGGCCTGCAGCGCTGCCTGATGTTTAACGAACAGTAAATGTTCTGCCCTGTTTAATCAATGGTAATCTTCCTTTTACTTTATGGAAGAATTCCTTGGCATCACATTACAGCATGTAATCAGTTAAAATGAAGGTGAATTACTAATAAGTCAATATTTACTGCAGAGGCAACGGCTATAGGTTGGCTGTTGATCCAACAGCTGAAATGTGTGCTGAGAAAAATATCGTTTTTAAGAAACATTATAGGGAGGTGGTAAGTTTGAACTGAAATTGCACACCACATGCTCACGACTCATGGCTTCAGAGCCCCTTTTGAACCAAGTCCATAGAGTATGGCAGATAACTCTTCAAATCATATAAGGGATGAAATATTTAGTATTCTGAAGGCGTGCCATCGCGTTGGAGGTGACGTGCCCTGCGTTGATGCACAGTTCACACAGACACACGCTGATAGTGCCAATGAAAATGGAAATGGAAATGCACAGAACATCTGACAGATCTTCCACTACGGCGTGCCTGTGTGACTGATAGGAGCAAGCACATATATGTTATTGTCTGGGGTTGTGAACACGTTGGGATGGAACGTGGCAGTGAGAAGGATGCGTTTCGGTCTTTGCCTCCTTCCTCTGCTCATCACAGAGCCCGTTGTGGCGTGAAGCCCCTTTGTGTGGCAATTCAGTCTGACAGATGTGGTCAGAATGCTTAATAATAGCATTGATCTTCTGTGGTCTGGTTGTGTTTCCATCGAGCTGTCATTTGTAGGGCCATCCCATCAGTAATGTGTCTTTTTGAGCGTAAATGCAGCAGATCATTAGACGTCACCGTGGGTGGGCCATGCTCGCAGGCTCTCTGGTCTCTGCCAGCAGAAGGTACTGCCGCATTTCACGCCAATTAAAGCCCATTTTAAAGATTTCTCATCATGTAACTAAGGAAAATGGCCCAGCTGTCTTTCTCCGCACAATCTCCCCAGGCTACATGGCATATGTAGTCTTTTCAGAAGGTTATGTGCCCAGAATGGCTCAACAGGTACACTTTAGTAGCCATTCTGATCACACGTTTTTTGTTTCTTTTACATCAATGAGAGGGAGAATTGGCTTCTTTCAAAGCAAAGGGTCATACCGTTTGAATCCTTATAATTAAAGATCCAAAAGCTTACAAATCAATGTCTAAACACATCGGAGATGTTTTTTTTTAAAGCCAACTTTACTCCAGTAAAGCAAAGTGATATTGATTAGCTGTTGGCAGACTGGCCTCTGCCACTAAATCCATTTGCCAGTCATTTTTTCCTCTGCCCCAGAGACATCTCCTTGGTCCTTTTATTTATCAGCTGTAGGTTGAGGTGACAAACAAGCATGCTTAAAATACAGTCAGCTTGAGGCCAATAGTATATTGCCTTCACAGAAAGCATGCAGGCACACGACATGCACTACATAAAGCTACTCCCCTCTGCACCACTTGTCATGTCTCTAATTCAGTGCAGTCTTGGGAGCATACAAAATAAATTACAGCCATTCTTCAACTTGTGCGGGCTAGGTGTCCAAGAGAGTCAATATTCTGCTAAATACATGGTGTTAGAAGTCTAATTCTGGTGCTGTGGGTTTGGCTGCAAGTCATTATTGGAGCCCCCATGAGCTACAGGTCTATTGGCATTGT
>CALSBV010010309.1:10933474-10978474 GCA_943590825.1 Bovichtus diacanthus | reverse complement strand
ATTGACTGCAAGTGATCGATTTGAGAACCTCTTAAAATGTGATACTTAACACAAAACGTAAGGCCTGGGTTAATTCAAGGACAAACTAAAAATAAGATGGCTCGCAAAGTCATTGTGACCTTGAGAAAAGGTTTCCAACCTCCTGTTGTTCTCTTCAAAGAAGAGCATTCATACGCAAATGCATTCATACCACAATGGGAGCTGCATCTCGCCAAAGATACCGGTAAACACACACACACACACACACACACACACACACACACACACTGCGAAACATGTCACATCCATTCAGACAAAGTGGCAATGCTAGTGGGGCATTTGGCCTTTATCTACTTTATGAATTCATGTGCCACTCAAGAGAAAACAAAAAGAGAGTGCTTTGATTTCGTTTAAGGCTACGGCCACAAGCCAAACACAAGTTCTGGATGAGGAGCGACTAACTGCTGGTGATTTAAATATCTCAGAGGATGAGGCTTATGCTCCAGGGAGAAGTGGAGGGAACATGTGGAAAACATTTGGATGGCAAACAGAGGGATGCGACATGTACAGTAGCAGCCGGTGGGGAAAAAAAATAATTTGAAAACCAGCAACCATGTAGTAGAGTCAACAAATGATGAGAAAACAGACACTGTGGGTGGGGGGTGGGGGTCTTTTATTTTCTCACTTTCCTTGTTTATTTTGGACAACAGTTGGATTCTGCATGCATACATTTGAATGTGGTTTTTTCGAGTTGCGTAAAAGCCTTTTTTCTAACTCTAAGCTACTGTATAGCCAGCGAACAATGGACTGAATGTCAGAGAGACAAATGCTGCAAAGCCGCTTTGGTTGGGCAGAGGTCTATGTTTTGTTCTTTTGTGTCTCTTAAGTAAGTTCATGTCTCTGTTGCAATGACAACTTGATTGCAGTGCAGTACAGCTCGCCCTCATGAACTCTGTGGATTCTGTGGTGGTAGTGGGCCACGATTTTCTTTTTTTTTTTGTGAAAAGCAAAAAAAAAAAAAAAAAAAAACTGCATTTTTCGCTGGGAATCAAATTGGTATGTTCTCTGTTGTAAATTGAGTTATTATCGGCATCCTATCAGTGAGTTGGGATACTTTACATTATTTCCAACAACCTTTCTCTTAGAAGCCGGACTTGTGTACTGGTGAAAACTGCCTGCCACTTTAAAAGGGAACTAAAGGGGCTGATGTGATTGGCTATTACTGAAGTCTAACTCCACAATGTTTTCCTCACCGAAGTTAATACACTTGCAGCCCATGTTTGCTTGCTCCCAGCCTTACCTACTGTAAGTAGATTGCCGTATTCTGTTGTGTAGAGCATTTTGGAGTCACCCAATGTACCAGAGAAAAATCAATATCAATATGGCTCTTGTGATAGTGACCAGTATTCCAAGCAGGTTTCTAACGATAGGACCTTTTTTTTTTTTTTTTTCTTTTTTTTTTTTTCATCAATGGCACATAATTATGACAGAAATCAAAGAAATGTAACGCCCAGTGTGCTTTGTGGTAGAATATATTATTCAATCACAGTATTATTGATCCCCTGTGAATTTATGAAATGGTTTTCTTTATATCATCAGTTTCCTGTTCATGATCATTTGAGCAGCTCAAGTGATAAATTGCTCTCCAGAATGGCTGGCAGAGGAATTATGTGTCAGTGTTTACATGTGAACATTCATTCATATTTATAGATAACTGAAAAAGAGCCCCGGCGAAAAAAAAAAAAAAAATGTGATCAGCCTACAGTAAAAATATTCTGTGCGTAGTCTGTCATGATGATTGACAGGGTCTGTCGCACTTGAATGCAATAGATCACTCAAGAGTCCTGCTTTGCATTCAGTAAGAAGAGTCACTATGCCTTTAATTGTAAATCTTTCTTGCAAGGCACTTAGCTTTCTGTGTGTGTGTGTGTGTGTGTGTGTGTGTGTGTGTGTGTCTGTGTGTGTGTGTGTGTGTGTGTCTGTGTGTGTGTGTGTAGCTGGCGGGATTTTATTTTACCGTCCAGTGGAGCAGAAATATTGCAGCCAGTTTGAGAGCCTTGCTGCTGGGAGACATTTAGAGGAGCAGCGCAGGTTTCTCTTGGGAAAAATAAGCACTGGGAAGCAGGTGATTGCCTGGATAGCCCTAAACTGTACTTTGTTTGTCCCAGAAAGATGCTTTCTTCCTCAGTGACAGTGTTTGGTAGATAGATGGATTAACAACAAGCTAATTCTGTGTTGTGTATACTTGCTTCACCCACAAAAGGATCCTTTGCATATCAATTACTCGCCCCGGATAACCTTGAATTCTTGAAGAACGTTGCTTTCAAAAACAGAGAAAGTAAATGGGGGCCGTGTTTAACAACGGCCAAACTACATGGAAACGTTCACAAACTCTCCCACAACTCGTGCAGTATAATCCAAGTCTCATGTATCCATATGCTCACTACTTTCCCCACACAAGCATTCACACTAAAACCTTACCATTTAAAACGCCTCCGCATAAACCGTTATGGCACAGACGAGTAGCACGCCGGCGCAGGCGTGAGACTGCTGAAGTAGTGAACACACGACTGGATAAATGAGACTTGGATTATACTGCACGAGTTGTGTGAGAGTTTTTTTTGCTTATTTGTAAACACGGCCCCCATTTGCTTTAATTCATCAAGACTTTTCCGTTTTTTTTGATTCTTCGTTCACCGTGGAGGTATGCGTGAAAACGTTTTTCACAAATTCAAGGTAACATGGGCCATTTTGGGGGCGAAGTACATGCATACAAGCCAAGGCACCACAACGGTGAGACAGACCCGAGCGATGACCACCTCTTTTAGCTGTCAGCAAATATCTGACATCACTCTTGGTGGTTGTGAGAGTAATTTGGAAGTGGGAAAAAAAAAAAAGAAGTGAAACCTAGATTGTTGTTGGTGTTCGAAACAAAAAAGGACGCGCCGTAAGTTTATATGAAGTAGCACGTGGCGCTGACTGCTTAATAGTCCAGAGGCAGTGAGTGAGAGCAGCTGTGTTATTTTTCATCTTTTTGACAGAGGGCTCGACATTTGTTTTTCGAGACAGTGTTTTGAGCTGTCAGTGTCAATATTCACTATACACTGGAGAGCGCTGTCAGAGTGATTGAGTGGCTTGTCAGAGGGAGTCACAGTTTTGATAGATAATTTTGATTGAATTACTCCAAACTGCAATCAATAATGATTACGGATTTCTTGACAAGCAAATAGTTTCTGATTCACACATGAATATCGATTTAGAGAACAATTTATTATTTGATATGTCTCAAAAACACACTGTCGGAGCTCTAGGCCTGATATTTGAATGAAAACTGCTTATGATATTGTAAAAAACTAATTGTTTTGCTCTTTTTCTCACTGAATAATGTATTTGATTGTGTCTGGTATTTTAGAGGAGCAGGACATGATGTAAAGTACACCTTATTAACCATAATTGTAATTTTAGTGAGTGGATGATTGCATATTCTGAATGTCAACAATGTGGTTGCAGTGTTGATGGTTTTATATTAAACAAATACGGATTACATCAATTTGTAGAATGTAACACTTAACGTAAGGCTGAATCTTGTGAATACTGACTCAAGATCAACACTCTCTGACTTCTGCTTTGCATTTAGATGACAATCACTGGGAAAAAAAAAAAAAATCGTTTTTTCCTTTGATCAACAATGCCTTCGTGACAGCTTTAACCAAAAAGTTACTTGTGATGTCGACTCACTCCTCAAGGTTGGACCGCACTTCTTGCAAAAATCTAGTTTGTGTCAAGATGAATATCCAGCTTTCTTCTGTGTTGACTAAAAAATACAAAAACAAGTGGCTTGCCTGGATTCTTGGGTAAAGTTGGATTTCTGACAAACAACATGATTTTCTATTTTTTAATAATCAGTTGCTGTTTTAATTAGCTGGCAAAAGTCCTAATAACTTTATAAGCACACATGGTAGGCTTGAAAAATTATGCACAATCTATAACAAAACAAACATGTAAATGTTTATGTTTTTATTAAGCATTTTGCATCAAAGCAAACTTTATACAGTGTGTTTGTATATACAGTATATATAAATATACGTATATATATGCATACACACACACACATATATATATACTGTATATATATATTTATACATGTGCATAGACATTTATATATGTATATATATTTATATGTGTATATATATATATATATATATATACATGTGCATACACATTTTTATATATATGTATATACTGTATATATGTATATATACTTATTTTTGTAATCTTTCACTTTCTGCTACAATAATAAAGGCTTTACTGACTTATTTGTATCTGTCTTAGCTTGTGTATTTAGGATGGCAGACTTCAACAAAAACATTTAATCAGGTGTTTCTCCTTGTACTGACATTTATTTTTCATGTAGGATTCAGATAATCCCAAGGATTATCTGCTCCTGGTGATGTAATGATGCTTTCAAAGCTCACAACAAAATAAATCTTATAGATGGATGCCTGCAAAAGGTTTGTTTGAGGATGTTTTTGATTGTGAGCTACGGTTTGCATACTCAGTGTCATTGCTACATCTATTGTGGCCCCACAGTAAGAACAAGGTCATGCAACCATATTGAGATGTACGATCTCCAGTAAAACCACAGTTATGTTTTTAGTTGAAAAGCATAGTCATTTCTTTTCAGCATGTCCCCAGCCCACATTGGCTATTTGTTACAACCTTTCAATTATTCCAAGAAAATCTTCTTTCTCATTTTTTTCTGCGCAGAAACCTGCCAGCCATGTGTTGCATTTGACGTGAAAGAAACAAATGACATTTTCTAGGTACTGAACACAGTTGTTCCCCATCTTGCACAAGCATTTAACAAATCACAATCACATTTTAGTGGCCTCTGAAAGTGGTCCTTGCCATGTGATGGTTTTTCAATAACAGCAATGTTACACTTCAGCCTTGCCACACTTGTCGGTATTGATTGCTGTAATGGTGAGGGACAAAAATACATTTTCATTTCTTAGAAACCTTTGTTTTGTAGAAAAAATGTATCTAAATATGCAGGTTCTGACAACAAAATTAGCATTAACTATGGAGATTGGAGACATTATATTATAATTCTTACACGTCCTCTTTAAAAGGCTTAAATACCCTCCACACAAACATATATCTGACTTCATGAAAAAAATACTTGAAAATGCTACCACTATTAGAGTAGCATTAACTAAAAGCACTGAAATATTGACTTAGTGAAACATTGAAAATGTTGCCCTACACATCGCATCCTTAAACCGCTTCCTGATACAAATGGTGACTTACTTCCTGGCAGGTATGACAGTGACGGGAGAAACTGAGACTCATTAAACAAACACAGCTGCCTTTTACTCCAAAAATCTTGAAAACAAACCATGTGCCATTTAATTTTACACTTCATTTAGCAAGCTAAGCAGATAAACCATTATTGCCTGGTGGCAGAGGACTCGCGGGCCTGTGAATACAACATTGCTTCGTATGGTGACAGAATTAGCACAGCTAAGTGGTTCACACTCCAAAGGTCAGGAGCTTGCGGTGATTGAATATTAGCTTGTGTAGCACAAATTAAATCAATTACCTTCGTGCTTCATGAAGGGAGAAGAGAATACAGAGGAAGGAAAAGACAAGTAAATCTGATGGAAAGGGACAGTCGGTGTGGAAGATCAGAAGACCGACTGTCCCTTTCCATCAGATTTACTTGTCTTTTGTCCCAAATCACTGGTCATTTCCTGTTGTTTCCACTGTAAACCCACATCCACATTACTGTGTTCTTACCTTGGCCTCATTACACACAAATACACCTTTCCCATAAGAGTTTTAACTAGAACCTAAAAAAGCTTGCGTCATGCTGGTTCGCATTGCTCTTTTCTTGTGCTAACACGTGTCCTCTCCACTCACTGCCAGTCCGCTCCAAGGCCTTTATACCTCTCGAATCAGAGTAGTGATTTTTTTTTTTTTTTACTCTTGATGCTGCTGTATCTGAGGTAAAGCTGGATTTACACTCATAGGTCAAGGTGTTATGGAGTCTACACGAGGAGGCTCAGTAGCTCTGCCAAAGGTCCTGCTGGAGTTGATGTGTAACTTCATCCACTCTGCACGATTACTTTGAATTAATGCACGACACGGACTGCTAAGTATGTCACATCCAGTGGCGCTACAGCGATTTACAGTAAAGTCCAAATGCAGTTCCCGTTGCTATGTTTATAATCAAAGCAGCATAACTTTTATCACATGCCAAGAATAAAACTGCATTAAATGGAGATGCAAATGTTCATTATGGGTGACTATTTCATCCACCAGCAGCAGTTGGGCTTTGCACACTTCGATGGAGATCCAAATGATCATTTTTATGCTCGACTACAATGAAACCAGAACATTAGAAATTGTTCAGGCAAAACAAACAAAATGTAATGTGACATGGCGCTCAGTTATAACGATTGCATGGTCTGTCAGTTAAACCAGTAAAGCTCCTTCTGCAGATCACAGCCAATCTCTTTTATTACATACTGTAGAGCAGGGGAACATGAATATGTTGTTGGTTATTGTTCTGCTGATTTGTTGAATCTAGAGCTGCAATTAACAAAATGATTTTCATTGTCGATTAATCTTTTGTTATTTCATTTAATTGTCGTAAGATAGTGAAAATGGCACCACAGCCCAAGAAGATACAATCAAATGTCCGGTTTTGTCTCACCAACAGTCCAAGGATATTCAGTTTACTCTCGTATATAGTAAAGAAAAGCATAAAATTCTCATATGTGAGAAGCTGGAAAGCGAAAAAGCTTATTTTCTGTGTTTTTCTCCTGTTCCTCGCTCATTCACAGGTGGGGTTGAGGGATCGCGGGGGCCTGCTTTGGTCGTTTGATAAATTGATCAACAATGATTGTGATTGGTGGTTCGCTGTGCATGCAGAGCCTGCATGTCCCTCACTGGCAGCACACTGTGTATCCAAGAAACCTTGAATTGGACTAAATGATGTTCTATCAGATCAAGATCTTTTCTTGTAGATTAGTCATGGCATATGTTTTTCTTTTGTATCAAGCGGCAAAAAAGTTGTAGAACGACGTGTTATTTTGCTTTACTTGACTACTGCACGGGCGATACTGATTTTGAAACGATATATCGTGCAGCCCTACTTAAAACCTCTTTCTGGTTGATGGTGATGGTTGACTAACAGTGCCAGGCCACAGAAAGGTCATTCACAATACAGCACAGTTATCAGAGGGAACATTTAGCTTCACCTAAATGTATATTAGTTCACATCGTATCTGTCGCTCCATCCTCCACAGATGTCACACTCTGCACAGTGTTTCATTTTATCTATTGCATATGACAAACATTACTTACGTGCAGTGTCCTCCTACACATCTTTCACATTATTGTGGACCAAAAAAAAAAAAGGAGTTTTCATGAAACTACAACTGAACGGCTTTCACCATCACATCATCTCTTCTTCGCTATTTCTCTTGACTGCGCAACGCTGTTGACGGACTGATAGGAAGTGTCCTACGTGAATAAAAATGCATTTACCGTCTTATCTTGGCTGAATGGCGTTTATCTCAAACCACGTGATGTAAAGGTGTTGTAAATGACTAAAAACTCCATATTCTATGCTCCATGTAGAAACCACAATATCTCCTGATCCTTGTACATGCGTATCAATCTGTATAACTGAGCGTATATATAGCAGTCACACACATTTTCAAGACAGGATTGCTTAATCTCACTTTCACCAATGTTTTTAGCCTTCTTGATGAACTTTTACTATTGCACCTACTGTAACTGTGTCAGTTGTAACGTCACAGTTTTTCACTATATGACTACATCTATTCCTGTTATGTGAGCTTCCGTTGAGCCAGACGTGTTGTTTTAAAGACTGAAGGGCTACATTCAAATATGGACGCCTCCCAGGGAATGTTTAGGTTGTCAAAGGAGCCACCACGCTGAGCTGCGGCACCAACGGAGATGCTGAGGTGGCCAAATATAGCGCCTCCACAGGAACTCCATCCTTTCCAGCTTTCAAATCCAAGGAAGTGCATCCCATTTTAATTGCTTCCTGAAACCTTTTATGGCAATGGTTTATTAAAGTGAATATTTATGAAAGACATTTTTCATCACGATGAACTGAAATACGGGTACATTTGTGTACAAAGTACTGTAGATATATTTTTTTTTTTTTTTTAGGTGTGAAATAAAAAAAAAGAAAAAAAGAAAAGCTTTTAAGAGGCCTTTATGTTCTGTGACTGAACACACAGCTATGCTGCCATGGTTACATCTCATCAACCCCATAATGTGACCTGTCACTTTTCCTCTCGCCTTACTCCAATAGGCAACAAATTGCTTGTATATTAAATATATTTCTGTTTAAATAGGTTAATATCTCTATCATAAATTGCCAGTATTCTCCTGTGGTTGTTCGGAGCTGTAGTGCAGGACTCCTCTGTCGCTCTCACGCCTGGTGACTTAGCTCTCTTTACCTGCAGGGGAAGGAGAAGTGGCAAGTGTGGATAGTCTGACAGATCTGATTTGTCAAGCCATTACCCTGGGTATGTGCTCCGATGGCTTCGCCAAGCAACGCTACTCAATGAAATAAATACGCATTAGCCCACGTCTGCATCAGCCCACAACCTTTCTCTGATCGTTCATCGCATTCTTGACGCGTGTGCAACTTTCTCTCCGTCAAAATAGGCACAGGGGGAAAGCTCTGCTCAAAAACTGCAGAAGGATGAAGTTGGGGAGGGTGAGGGGTGGGTGGTTTAGGTGTGGGGGGGGAGAAAAAGTGCAAAACAGTTGAACTGTGATAAAAGCATTAGTGTCTTCAACAGGGTGTAAAAAACGTGTGCATGCGTGGAAGGTGGGAACGCCATGGATGAGAGAGCAGGAAACACAGGGCTGAATCAGTCACAGAGAAGCTGAGTGTCAGAGGCAACAAATGAACCACAACTCAATCTTATTTTGGTGAATCATCCAAATCCCATATAGCACATATAAAACAATATAGCGATACATATTAGATTTGTGCAATTCTCTACTGACAACCCTTCAAAACGTTTCATTTTGAGACAGCGGCCACAGCGAGACTTGCTGACATGAGCTGCTGTACCGTGGACTATGTAAACTTCGAGCTCCATGTTCACTCAGACAGAAAAATGGAATGAATGCAGAGACTTGTGACTGTTCTTCATGTGGCCGAGCACTGTGAAACCACTTCTTTGGTTTGGCCACAGAGTAGTGACACATGTCAAGGGGCTTTGTGCTGCGTGAAGATGAAAAATGGCATAACAGAATCTGCATGTTCATTTTTTTTTAGGATGCAGACGGTGTGTCTGGTCATTTTAGTACATGTTTTTTATATTTTATAAATGTACGTAAGTTTCTAAAAAGTTAAGGTAATTGTTTTTGAAACAGTACATTAGGTTTTGAATCCGTATATTTTTTTGTGCATGTGACTTTAATTTCTCGTGTCTGCTTGTATGCACGAGCGAGTGTATGTTTAGACTTTTAAGGGGCCTAATGAGAGCCTTGAGTATCTGGGGTTGTGTGGGTGGCAGGTTGGTGCTGTTTGTGAGACGTGCAGTCACAAGTCTGTGTTGACTTGATGTGTGTTTGAGGTCAAGCTGTGGAATTCAGACGAGTGGGTGTGTGTGGTCAGCTGTGGTTAAAAAACGTGGATTTCCCCCTCCATGGTTTTAGCCGAACCGGGGTTGCTCAGAAACCACTGTGACTGTTGTTGGACGCTGGCCACTGTAAAGGGAAAGAAAAAGAAAAAGCTCTGACAGTACATGAGCAAGTCACTGTTTCCTTCATTTCCTGTGAAGGTTGCATGGAAGAAGAGGCGCAATCATTCCAGCTCCATTACACTTGAACGCAACATTATTTCCACATTATATTTGAGGAATGAGTTGTCACGTTTAACAATAGTTTTTTTTAGTGCTGAGTGACGAGAAGCTTGCGTGTCGGCTTATGAAATCAAGAGCAAGACAACGCTTTTAAGTTTGTGGGTCAGGAAATCGCTTCCGCTCAATGGCAATAAACCGGTGAGATTGTGATGTACTACCTGACTGATTGCTGGCATTTCCACCCCACACTCAGTAACGCTCCCTGACCGGCTGTCACAGCTGGGCCTTCAGAACACGGAGGCCTAAATGTCACAGCGCCTTCTTTTCCACAGAGGTGAGACCACAGGGCACCCTAAGTGCTGGTGTACCCACTCAATATCCAACATTTAATGCTTTTAGAGGAGAGAGCGGATGGTGAAATAATATGAATTAAAGCATTTCAAATGTGAAACTTTGAAAGTGACATACTCCATAAAAGCATTTTACTTAAACACATGACCAAGGTGTCACACAGCTTTCCTATGTTGCTCGTATTCCTCATAATGTGATGCAATTTGCTACACACATTAATGTTGCCCTCAGGCTGAATTGCAATCCATTTGGTGATCCTCTAACTTCTCTAATCTAAGATGGTGAAAATGGTACACATGATGCTTGCTTAACATCAGCGTGTTAGGACTGTCATCGTTAGCATGCTGATGTTAGCGCTTAGCTCAACATTTGGGGTTCAGTGTGTTGTGCAAGGACATGAGGATCCAGGCATCACCCGCCCTCCTGAGCCACACGTGTGGTTGATTTTCATTTCACTGTAAAATCTTTAGCAATATTGTTGCACCCAATGCACATATGGAGGATAAACAACACTGCTAAATTTGTTTCAAGTACACCTCTTAAAGTGTAAAATGTATTTTAATTATCTCGAAAGTAAAGTAAAGTAGTTTGTTTGAGAAAAACAGGAAGGTGAACAAGCTCCCAAGTGGCAAGTAGCTCACACTTAAGTGTAGCTGTGGGATGTCGGGGGAAAAAAGTCACTAAAAGATGGACTTTTTTAAGCCATATCAGAGTCATTTTGTTTTTATAATGGGATTTCTTTCTTCAAAGTAAAACATATTGTACTACTATAAAAAAAAGTATGGAAGGACAAAACCTTTACCCACTGCGAAGGTTCTCATGCATATTTTAGAAGTGAGTTTGTTATCTGTAACTGGTGTGGTCTGTAGCTACCGGACAAGGACACGTTATCGATAGATAACAAAAGTGGCATTATCATATAATATTTACAATCTTTCATGAAGCTCTGCTGACACCGTGAACTCCAAAAGCCCTTTTAGACGGATCATAGACATGTTCATGTACAGTATGAGGTGTATGTGCACAGAAAACTTTTCCATCATTCCCACTCCCACAATGACTGAGTAATTGATTTGGATTGGACCGTAGGTGTATTTGCACGAGATACTAAGATGCGGTGAATAAGGGCTGGGCAATAATGGGAATCTGAGAGTACAGACAGTGAAACGACCGAAATGATGGAGGAAATTAGGGGAGTAACGGAGACGGAGCTCAGTGTGGAGGTGTGGAAAGAGAGTGAGAGAGTACATGAGCCTGATAGAGTAAATAGAAAGCATCCCAGAGAGAAGAGACAGACCGAGTGTTGGAAGAGCGCAGATGGTGGGGTAATACTGTTCCGCTCTCATTACTTCTCCTTCCCCGACATTATTGTTTGGGAAATGGATATTACAGAGGACATAATAGCCTCTATCGTCAATTTTTCCCTCTATAATTCCCTTGGTTCTGCTCCTTCAAAGGCGGATGAAATGCTTACCGGATGAGAAGAGAGTCAGCACTGTAGAGAAGAGACCTACTCCGCTGGCATGGACAGCATGCAGCTTATTTCAGCCAGCCTTGGTGCAATGCATAGGAAATCAATAGAGTAGTCTAAAAATCCACGAGGGGTAAAACGCTTCCAATAAGCTCCCATCTGGTCGTATTCTTTACCAGGCTGTTCGGTGCCATAAATATAAATCATACAGTGCTCCAGAAGTCATCAGTCACAGGAGTTTTTTTTTTTTTTTTTTTTTTTTTCTTAATTTAAGGGCAAGAGAAGCCATTTGTGTTTGGATCACAGAACTTTATCTTAGCTGCATCATGAATATCCTGCAACCCATGTACTGTTTCTTTGCATATCCATAATTCTAAAAATAACTTTTTTTTAAACAGTAAGTCCAACAATGAACAATCTTCTAAACGCTGTGCATGGCTCTGCGAAGACTACCAGACCTCCTCCTCCTCCCTCAACAGTCCAATAAATATGTATAGTACAACCGCAATGAGTTTTTGAGGGAGGATGATAGGCTTGGTAAATTCTTTCATCAGCAGATTGGTGCGAACAGAATAGCGCTGCAGGCCTAATTGGAATAATTTAACTGCTGACTTTGAAGTGTAAAATACGTGTGCGAGAGAAGAGGTTCCAGAAAGGTCAGTGCTAGAGGCGCTACACGTCGCTGCTTTGAGCCGTACAATGGCACCGAGAGATGATATCATTATTTTTTATTTCTCTTTGATTACCAACGCAGGTGGTGGCAAAGGCCTGTGCATTTTAACCACTGATATTCACATGAAACTATTTATGCTCGCTTTGTTTGTTTGTTTTTAGAAAGAAAACTCTTCGCGATTCAATCTATTGATATCCGACGTTCTGCTGTCGTGCCCAGTGCCATGGTCACATATTGTTACCTTTTTATTGACGTGTACATCTAATTGTATCTACACTGTGTTATGGTAATCGCATCAAGACTTTATCTGACCTTTACAACTTTGAACTGAGACGTGTTGATGCTAAATAAGATTTGCGAGCACACGCTCTGATGTGCAAATGTCTTCTGAGAAATGTAAATGTATACCCCAGGCGCCACTCCATTTTCATCTTCACCGTACTCAGCTATGGCGGTCGTCTTGTTGGGGATGAGTAGATCCTCTTCGCGAAACATGCATTAACAGGACGGCATGAGGAGACCAAAGCAACTCGGTGCCGTCGCCTGGTAGTGGGTCGGATTTAAGGTGCCATATTCGCAGATCTTGAACTGTAAAAGTGAACGGGAAATGAAAGATGACATTATTTTGGCTACAGTTTCTGAATGATATGCGCCCATGTTGAAATACATGTCACACAACGCAGTTGCAAATATCTGATCGAACACATCTTAACTTAGTGTGCAATCTGTGCAATGTTAGCACAGGTTTAAAAATACAGGATTCGTTGTAATTTAGAAATTTAGATTTTATCTCCATACTTCAGTATAGTCATTATGAACATAAATCCATCCAACATACTGTGCATTGAATGATACACTGCACCGGGACCATTCATATTACTATTTTACACTACTTAAATTATAATAAATTAATACTAATTGATGAATAACATTTTTAGACTTTCACCCGGCAGCTTTTCAGTAGCTACTGATTATAACATTGTTTCACATTAACAGCGTTGGCACTTTCTCTGCATATTTTCATGTATGACATCATCTGAAGCAACTTTGACTTGTGAGAAACAATTTCCTTGTGAGGTTATTGGAAATACTCTCCCTGTGACAGGCTTCACCAGAAATCTTTAAGTGGCTTGTCATTCTATCAGTATATAGACTGTATATATATATATATTTATTTGATGCACAAACATCAGTTGTGTGAGAACTATCTGGGCAAGAAAGAAAATAATGTCATAAAACACACAAATAAACAACAAACAAAAGAAAATAGGATATATGCTATATGTGTATGAATATTTTGTGCGAGGCCGAATGGAATTGCACTGCAAATAGCAACAAACCACAGTAGAGTAGATGCATAAGTTGATGCAGGCGGCCGGTACAAATCCCCATGTGTGCTTTCAAGAAGCCAATTCCACACTGTCCTTCAGAAGGCATTGAAATGCTGGACACACTGTGTTGGAGATTCTCAAAGTGTTGTGTTGCGTATCTGCAATATTGCTAGAAAAAGAAGGCTGAATGCCATTCGTCAGAGACCCTCTCTCACCAGTGCAATCTACATTTGACTGACACTTATTTGCCCCAATTATTTGTTCACCTGGTTTTGCTGCAAGAGATATCAAAAGTGTTTTCACTTTCATATTGTGTGCAATAGTTACAGAGATTTTAAAGTCTTTGTTGTCTGCTGTTCACCAGCTGTACAGTCTGCGTTTTTTTTTACAAGAGGCTGCTGTGAACTTCTGTGTGGTTATGGAAAGTGTTGACATCACCAGTGATGTTTCAGCTGAGGTTATGTTTGTTTTTATTTGTGTTCCCGGGTTGGGATGTACAGCGGTGGGAGCTGTGCTGGAGGAGATGCAGCTGGAGTTCTGACTCACAGACTCAAAGTGTCTGGACTTAAAGTGCATTATGTAGGTGATGATGTTCACGTATATTCACAAATATCATACCTTATATTTCAAACCGCTTTGGTTGTGAAGGAAACATGTTCTCAAGAGTATGACTCATGCGTTTCTAAGCATTACAGTTTCTCCTTCTTGTTATTTCCTACGCAGACTAGAGGAAAACATATTTTTGAACGGCGACTACTGGTGAATATAAATCAAGGTTAGTTATTAATGCAGGGCTCAAATCCCAAAAGTTTACTCAGTGATCATCCGATAAATGATCAGCGATGTATGTGTGGTGGTGTGTCTGTGTGACAAAGGCAGCGATGGATGTTTGTCATGAAATATGTGGTCACAGTAAATACTTGGACCCACTATCGAATCCGTACAACTTCTTCAGCCTCCTACATCATTATATTAAAATTGAGGCTGAATCATCACCTGTTTATTGTCCTTGATGGTGATAAATAAACATTACAGAACACTAAATAAGTAAGCTGATGATGAAGTAGTCATTACAAACTTCCTCTGAATACATCTATTCAAGGCTTTGCTGGTATATTTTGTGCTGCGTGCAACATTTTGGTTTTACTGATCACAACAATTACCATATTTTAAAGCTGATTACGCCTGATTTAACACTGCCAACAAGCTAACATTGAGGCAAAAAATATGTTTTTCCTAAATTAAGAATTTCTCCAACCATGCTGAAATAGAATCAGTTGTTTACGATGCACATCAACAATACTGTTTTTTTTTTTTTCTAAAGAGGATTATTATTCACTGTGTTGGGATTCAAAAGTTCAGCTTTTCATTAAGATCCCCTTGATTTAGATTGGCTTCAGTTGAAATTGCTCTAGCACTTCATACTTGTGTACTCTTTTTGTTAGCAGGAGAAAAATAATGTGAAGAATAATCTGCAGGCATTTTTTTTTTTCTATTCATACAAAGTTATTTAGCCTTGAGGTGTTGAGCAACTTTATGTAGGGGCAATACAAAGTGATGATTGGACTTTTCACCTGAACACATAAAAAAAAAACATATCAAAACAAGCCTCCGTGAGAAGTAAACTCCATCATAAATGTTGGACTAGGGTTATTCAATTTCATATCAAATGCTTATGAGATGCAGATGCAGTGAATCAAGTTGTCACTGCTGCATTTGTTTTACAGCAGGGAGATAAAAAAAAAAGAAAAAAAAAAAAAAGCGTCTTCCACTTATGATGTGGTAAAAACATTGGCTCTGTTGACATCTGATTTAATACTGGTAATAAAAGATATAAGGTATGTCTGGGTCTCAGCTTCAGAAACACATTTTGTAAAGTCATGACAGACCCAGACAAGACACACACACACACCCACACACACACACACACACACACAGAGTCGTAAAATCCCACCATTTAGCCTGATCACACTGTCTGTCAGACGGCTCCTTGGATGGGAGCTGTTTTATCTGTCTGACATTTGCAATGACTTTTAGCGGGAAATGTTCTCTGACGCTCAATGGCTGACAAATATCAGCGGATTTTTGCCGAAATGAGCTCATCTAAAAATATTTACCATTTAGGGAATGTGTCTGTACTCAGAAGACAGCCAGCTTTTCTACTCTATCTGCTTGAAGACACTGTTTGTCTTCCCAGAGCAGCGACACTAAAGTGATGAGCGCAACTGTCAAATAGATAGCACGAGTTTTGATTGAAAGTTATGATGGTAAGACTTCATCTCTGCTGGATTTCCCTTGGATTACTTTTCGAGCTTTTGAAAAAGAAAGAAAATGGAGCACTGCATGGCAATTTGACCAATTGTGTCCACTCCACCACAGTCCCTTGTAGCCATATTTTGTGTCAGTATTTTTTAGCATCAACCCCTCACATAAAGTTATCTTTGGCATCAATCAAAATCACTATAACAATTGTTGTTCTTTTCTTCATTTTCTGTTTCCCTCCCTCCTCGGTTTCATCAGCCAACCTGTCAGTCATGTATCAATCCGTTCAATAATTCAGAACTATATTTTTCTTTCTTCATCTGATAGGGAGACACACATTTGGTGCTGCGGAAACTGTGTAGACCCGAGACTGGGCCGTGAAATTGGAGTTCCAGGCAGGCATTAACCTGGCTGGGTATATACATATTAATATGCTCATTATATACGTGGAGGGATACGTGGTCTGTGGGCAACAGTGACATTCAAAAGGACACAATGCAAAGACACAAGTGTTTGCACTGGGAAATATGTAGCGAGTGTATGCACAAAGGTCTTTGCCCTTAGCCCAACACATATACGTTCCCTAGGTCAGAATATTCTCTTAATATAACACATTAAGGAGCTCTTTCAAAGGCCTTATGTTCTCAGCAATGTTTTTACCATAGGTTAAATGTTCAATGTATGTTTCCCAGGGTCAATATGTTAATTCACCTACAACTTATATCCTACTGATATCATACTGCTCCCTCAAATTTGCGGGCAAGACAGTTTTTTTTTTATTTGAGACATTAAGAGCTAACAATTGTTTTAATTAATAATCTATTAATTCTGGATCAATCGTTTGTTCTATTAAATATCAGAAAATAATGAAAAATGTTCATCCCAGTTTCAGTTTCTCAAAGTCCAAGGTGATGCCTTTAAATGTCTAGTTTTGTCCAAAGATATTCAGTTTGATATGATACAAAACAGAAAAAAGCGGGAAATCTCCATATTTTCTGTCGTTCGACTTAACGATTAGTCGATTTAACTTTGCTGCTCTATTACACGTTGATATCTCTAAGATATATCTTCCCAGTGGCTGCATTTATTGTTAACCATTTAAACTGCATTTCAAATGCTAAGATAGCTCAATCTCTTACAATAAGGACTCTGGTAACATAAGGAATGATCAGCCCAACACACACACACACGCACATGACCCAGTCCACTCTCATACACCCATGCTCATTTTCACAATTTTTCCAATAATTCCCTCAACAGAAGGTTTAGGACGGCATTATTAATCATGTGCAGCTTCCGACAAAAAAAAAAGCCAGCCAAACAACCCCGGGAAACAAACTGTAGCTTGTTTACGCAGAAAATTAGTTCTCTGTCATGCACATCTTGTTTAAGAATTAAATAAATTAGCCTGGGGTAAAGACATATCCATGGTGCGTGTTCGACCTTGTTCTCTGGCTGGCTGTACAGGGTCTATGTTAGGTTAGGCCAAAAACAAAATGAATGTGCAGCATCACCAAAGGATAGGAATGGTTCAGAGGACACAGTGAAGGGTATAAAGGGGTACGGCAGAATAAAACAAACGACAATCAAACACAATAGCTGTTTTATTAATCATCTCACATTTCTTAAGATGCCGTTCTTGTGCTGCTTGTGTTGATCCTTGAGGGTTATCAATATGGATTTGTTTTTCAGAGTAGCATATCATACACAACATTGCAGCCTGTGGTAATGTAGTAATCAATGAATCTTTTTTGTTTCTGTAGTTTCACTTCTGTTATCAGCTGCCGCTTCATCACAGTCAATGATTTTTCGTTTTGACTTGAGGTTTGACCATACCCGCGCTCGGCAAGGGGCGCCTGTTGTTTTTGAGTCCCACAGCAAAGAATTATGGGAGTTTTTTTGGTTAAAGTTCACCCATGCTTTAATTCCCCTATCATGAAACACCACTCATTGTGTGGCAGGGTTATATAAGTACACACTGAAGGCTCTTGGATTAGCATAATGACCAGCTGCAGACTTTAAAAGCTGTAATCAAGTTCCTCAATGAATCCATAAATGCTAATTAGACTCATTGAAGACGTGTTCAAAAAAGAAAAAAAAAAACACATTTTAATACACCTTCCAGCAGAGTTAAAGTCTAGAGTGGAGCTGAGAAAATGAATCTGAGGAGGCCAAGCACTTACTGACATTGCATTTGCTTCTTTATCAAGAAAGCATTACTCTGCAAAATGTTACGGAATACTCTTGTGATTGAGTCAGTCCATCCATCCATCTCCGCTTCTATTCTTAGGGCAGACACAAACACTTTTTTTTTTCTTTTTTTTTTTACAGCCCCGACTCATTGTCCAGTCTATCACATTAACTCCCAGCGAACTGGAGAAACATTCGTACAGCTCACTCAGCTTTGTGCCAGAGGCGATAGGATAGGAGGGACACTGCTGGTGAATAAAGGCGTTTAGGGCCACGTTCGTGTAGGGCAAGCACAGAGGATGGCGGTGGGTGGAGGGCAATTCCCATTTTGTCAGCAAGTCGCATAAAGTTAATTTGATATACATTATACTGCATTAGTGACCTTTGTACATGAAATATGTATGATATGCAGCAATGTATAAAATGTAGAATATATCCATTATGAATAGCCTATATATCATGTCAAAATAATATAGTGCTGCGGGTGATAACAGTTTGCTGCTCTACTGCCTCGTAGCCATTTCTGCGAGCATATTTTGACCTTTACAGTTACACAAACAAAAGGCTGTAATACATACATTGCATTTATTATTTTTTAAAAAAAGAGATCAAGACATATGATTCTCTCAACATTATTGCGCACTTAAGTGGCCATAATAGTGAGGTAGCTTCAACAGAGTTTGTTTACAGGTTGTATCATGTGTTTTTTTATTTTTATTTTCGCTGCACATTTAAGAAGAAACTGAGTTCTCTTGTTCAATTACGCAGAACTTTTGTAGAAAAACAAAAGGAGAAGGGAAATGCGTTCAGCACTAATCACATGCCTACCAGCTGTGTATGTCTTGGAGAATTAAAATGTAACAATGAGTGATCACCAAGAATAACTGTGTTCCAATCAATTTAAGTTAAATACATTTTCAAAAATATTTTTCCCTGATTTTCCCTCTTCCTCCCAGCTTTAGTCTACTACGCTACTATTTTCACAAATAAGTGACTGATTAAAAGTTAAGCTATAGTATTATTTCAACTCCACACGTTAGCATTTTTTAAAATGTATTTCTTGTTTTAACCTTAGGCTACATTAATCCATACATGTCAACAAAAATGTATATATTGTTTTTTTTAATTCTATTTAGAATGTAATTGGAGGTGCTAGGGGCAAAATAAAACAATGTGCAGCAGCTGAACTTCTGGTCAGAGCAGAGCACACCTGTAGCACAGTGGATTAGGAGTAAAACTGTGTGTTGCTGGGTAATAATCTGTTTTCATTGCCTTTTATAAAGCTTACTGATTACCATATTTATGAAGAATTGACACAACAGCAACATAGCACGCTGAGGGCAGATGGTTCGATTAGCTTAACATGTTGCTGTGCTCCTATGATAACTGTAATATAATGTAAACATACAATATGCCAAACAAAAGTTGGCATGGGATATTTTGACAATTTGAGAAAGGCAAACATTAGCCAGGCCTTGATATTTACCGAACAGAAGAACAAATGTCAAGAGAGAGTGAGCTGAAAATAGAGCCCTTTATCTGATTATGCATTTAAAATCAGAAAATCAATTCTACACCACTGCCCTTGATAGTTTAAATGTATTTAAGGTTCATTATTTATTTATTAATACAATCATTTATTTGTTTTTTTCAGAATTTTTTTTAAAAAGCTAACAATATAATAAAAGACAAAAAAAAACAAAACGCAATGTGGAAAAATGGATTGTAAAAATACCAGATCCAGTGCAAACCCTCTATGAAGTTATAATCTTCTAAAACTGTGATTTTTTTTCTCGAAATATTACAACTTTATTTTCAAAATTTCGGAATTGTTTCCCCCTAACTTTAAATTAGACATAGCAATGTAACAATTAAAAATATGAATATTTCAGCTTTTTCTTGCCTTTTCTCTCCATTTTTTTCCTCACTTACTGTTTTTCTGCAAAAAATATATTCAAAAGAAGCTTTAACAAGTCTAAAGGTGTTTTTATGTAAACATCACAAAACACAAACGCTATAGCTGTAACTATATTGTAAAAAATTGAAAAATGTGTGACAGAAAGAAATAACATTTTCAATCAATCCCAGCGACATGAGATGGGAAAGGAATTTACCTCATCTGTCACATAAACAATACACACCAGATATATCACTTAGTTTATTGTTGGCAACAGCAGCAACACAACAGCAAGAAAACACGGAGAGACAATCCTATCTCCGCTGTGTTCGTTAGAAACTGAACGCTTTGACTCATCACTTCCTGTCATATTGATGTAACATTATAAGTGTATCTTGGGGTGGAATTTTCCTTTAAAACCAGGACACATGTCATGATTTTCATCATGTTTAAACAAACAGATTGACATAATCTGACGTGATTACATTTCTTTGAGGACACCCATTATGCAAATAAGCCGTCATACAGTAATTCCTTAAGTTGGCAGTGTCATACTTAAGCTGATTATATCAAAATCATTCTGTCTGTTTGAGTTGCATGTTAATTTGGTGAAACCGAGCTCATTTTGTCTGTTGCCATTGTGATATACAAGCATGAATATGCATGAAGGACGGTTTAATACAGTAATTTCTTCTGACGGTGCACTAATGCCTGTCAGTGGCAATGCTGAGAACCGATATTGATGAGATACGTTTAAACAGCCCTCCCAACCCCAGCACTTACAGGCCTGAAGATCTTCAATAATGAATATTTCATCTGAGCATACAACACAAACATTCGTCCCCAGCTTAGGCATGAAGCAGTCAACATTTTCTATAAAGGCTCAAAGAGACGGCATGCAATGGGTCCTTACAAACCTTTAAGACTACTTGGCACATGCACACACACACACATACCAAACACACGCCCTTGTATTGGCTGCCCTGAGCTGCCCCCTGACTAAAACCACTTGTTTACCCAGTGATCCCATGTCGACGTCCAGACCACAGCGACCTGGGAGCAGGGTGACTTTCCGCGGCCTTGCCTGCGCTGTAGCCACTGTCACTGGCTGAATATCAAGGTTGTCCGGGTTCACAACCAGCAAGAGACGAGAACCCAAACACTGTAGGAGGGAGAGTGAAACATGCAGGGACACAAGACGTTGTTGACAGCACAAATCACATGCGAAGAACCACATCTGTAACTGCGGTTCTCCCAAAAAGCATTGCTCTATTATTTCTGATGAATTATACATTAATGTTATTTACAGGTGCGCTATAGTATCATCTCTTGGGAGATGTTGTTTTGTTGTCCTCTAATGCTTTTCTTTTTTATTAAGCATGTATAATAATTCATAATATTTCGGTGAGTAAGCACAAGGTTTTGTGTATATTTCTTGAGAGTAAGGTGGAAGATCGATGAACTGATGGTGCATGGAGAACTGCAGAGCAGAGCCCTGACATGGCGACCTCAAATATCTATCGACAGTAGCCCGAGGTGACGAGGACGAGTCACGAGTCACGAGGAAATAAATTGATCATACTCAAACTCAAGCCTAATTGGTCGGTATCGGAAAAGCTGGAGGACGATGCCAGGATCGTGTGGGTCAGCTGTAAAATGTGGATAAAAGGAGGAATTATTTACAATAAACATTGTGACAAACTATTCAATTCTATACGTCAATCCGGAGATCTGCATCAGGAAATGTCAGCAAACAATGTAGTGCCAAAACGCTGGGTGGTAATTGACACAAACACTGAAAAGAGCCTCGAATCTATTGCTGCATTATAGTGTTCAACATCCTCCCGAACATTGAGACGTAAACAGGATTCACACCTGGCACACTGCAGCCTCGTCATCACCAGGGACAGGGCTCACCTCAGACATAAATGGGCAATTATTCTAATGCAATTAAACAGGACTTGCCTCTTAAAATCAATACCAATCATTTCCTCTAATCACAGGAAACGTGTCATCAAGGTCCAGCCGCGGTGTCGCGCCTGTAATTAAGTCTCGTCGTGTTTATGAAAAGAGGCCGCTCGCTCCCACTCCTTAACCTCATCCTTCCTCGGCAGCATCCAGTGCTGTCTAATTATGGGCTTCCAGGATGAAAAGTCATGGCCAAACACAACATATCCCTCAAGCAGGGGCCATCGCACACACACACACACACACACGCACACACACACACACACAGACAGACACACGCTGGCACTATAATGAGAAGAGAAATGTCTGCCTGTTGCTCACTCGAGGAGCTCAGCTCTGTGCGCATGTGTTTTCTTATATTTGTGTGTCTGCCATGTCTTTTTATGTCTCAATGTTTGGAAGCATAGCCAACGCCCTGCAATGACCTATGTGTCAACAAGCGAGTGGGAGCAGAGCGGTAACAGGATGTGGCCCATGAGGGATCAGCAACAGGACTAGAGCCTTGCCAAACTCTTGTGTAACAAACAGCCTGTTAATGCGGCCACAGCCAAGAGGAGGAAGTGAGGGCCAGTGGCTGCCCTGTTGCAGACATACCCCGCACCTACGATGAAATCAGTGGAGAGGATTGCCACATCCTCGTAGCAGCCAGGCTTTCTGGTGACCCGCAACATGTCGTGCTAACCTGGCACCTTATCTCAACAGGAGCATAGTGCACAAAGTACCTTTACAAATACAGTGTGTAACATACAGTGGTATAAACAGGTTTTTACAATAGAGGATGGTGTTTCTTTGTCTGGCCAGGTTGCTGTGTAATTCGGCATGGTTATTCATGGTTCCCAGCAAATATTACCTATACGTTTGACGAGTGAGGTTAAAGCTAATAACTGAATGGTCCTGGTCCCCAGAGGGGGAAACCTAATGATTCTGGTGACCCACTCATCATGTTTACCCCCCAAAAGTCCAAAGTTTCCCATTTGTCCCTGAGAAAAATTGCATTTGAAAAGCCAGAATATGTTGAAATGTGTTACGCATTCCTTTAGCCCCAGCTTCATGCTCAACATGTTGTGTCTCTACTACAGGTTTTGTTCTGTCCATCAGATGTGTGTTGCGGTCTACTTTGTTTGTCTATTTTTCAAGCTGAATGTGTGGTTTTGATTTTTCCTAAACTGTAATGGTGGCTGGATTTCAATGTTTTTTCTATCATCGTGGTTACAATAATAACCGCTTGGTTAAGGTCATGGTAAGGTCATGGTCATGGTTAAAAGAAACCAAAGTTGGCAGTTGGTTGGAAATGGGACACTAACAGCAGATATGTGTCAAAGCCTAACGTTTCGTTGGCCCTAACATCCCTACGCAGACTTTGTTGCTCTATAATCATAGTCACCTGACTCCCTATTTTGCTCCCGATGGACAAGAGATACATTATTACCTGTTGATTTATGACTGATTCTGTTTTTTTTCTCTGCTTAGGATGGGAGACGCCAGTAAAGTATACAAAGTGTATACTTTACTGTAACTAGTACAGTTACCTTATGACCTCATTGACCTTTGATTAGACCCACACTCTCTGGAACTGCACACTGTATACTGCACTGATCCATAAATTAACCATATCCCAAAAGGACATTGATTTAGCATCGATTTGCTTATTGGACATACGGAGCAATTAATCATTTTATACCGTGTGCTGGATTTTATTTCCAACAGCATGCAAAACCAGGGCAGGAACACTGCGATTCTAAGACTTGTGTCTGGCAAGCCGAAGGCAATATTCAAAGCATGTATTATTGAAAGTGACACCTCACTAACATTATCATCATTATTCACTCATGCACATTATTTTTGTTTGGGTGAGCAGTTTTCCAGCTTCAGCCCTGCTGGAGGAGATACAGCCTATGATCTCCCTCTGAGGCATCACATTCTGACATCCAGAGAGCTAATATGACAGCATATTACCACTGCAACCCAGCTTACCAATAACCTTGCTGAAATATAAGAGTCTGTTCTGCTACAGTGAGTGGTCACAGAGCTGTCCCTTCTCACTGCTGAGTATTGTTGTCATAGCTTTGGACAAGGTGCTTATTTAACCTTCCGAGCTACTGAATGTGATCCTCAGCAATTGTTATTTCCATGTTAACAATATACATTGTGATTGAGGAGCTGGAGGTGCAGCAATAATAAATCACTTTCCCCTGTGTCCTCAAGTGCAAAGTCATTAAAACAGGTTTCTGTGATAAGCGTAATGACCAATAAGTCAAATGGAAATTAAAAACATATTCTTTTCACCTTGTGTTCGATATCCGTTTGCAAGCTGCTTAATTGAGGGCACAGGGTGTCTGCTACCGCTAAAATCACCAGCCCCGTGTTGTACGGGACCACTGTCACACACATACATGCATGCACACACACACACACACAAACTAAACCATATACATGTGAGGAACTAGAGAAGATCAAATCTGACCCCTGACACACAGCCGGATAGATTGACTCCGGCTTATCTCTCTGGCGAACCAACAGAAGATTCACGGCCCACTCAGCCATTATTCTGCTCCTCTTCCAGCATTAGCATCTGATGTCAAAAGAGGAAAGACGATGCTTTACTTCGTAAGTAGTCAGGTATCAGGTGCAACAATTAGATCTTCAATCAAGAGACTACATCATCAACATGTAATCAATAAGCTCTTGGGAGGCACACTGGATGTTGGATTTCTAACAATCAGTAGGTGCTATTTCACGAAATGCAGTGCAACGGAGTCATTGTACAGTTTCTCTTGTACAACTTCTCTTTAGTCAATATCTAATCCACGTCAGCCGGGAAAAGGGTAACATATATTCAACAGCTCATAGTCTTGCAGACAGTGCTACAGTATATCTTCAAGGCAAGATCATTAACACTGACTTACACTTCACACAGTATGTTTTTGGTCAAATAATCAAAAAAGACCAATATGAGATTCCACTGTGAAGCGGTCATGAACTGGAACGAATGCGGAAACGAAACAACAACAAAGACGTACCTGTTTTAGGTGAGCAGGACATTAGCGAGAGAAAATGTCGTGTTACTGAGAGGTCCCAGGTGCTACATGCACTATAGCCAATATGTTTGTCTCAGGTGTGTAGGCTGTTTAGCTGTCCTTAAAGTTGAGTGGCTTAGTGGAGAAAACCCCTTTAGGCATTTTGAAGGCATGGGCATAAATCACAAACGGAGGCTACAACAGAGAAGAGGGTCTATTCTTTTGATTTATCATGTGTGCCCAAATGACATTATATTGTTAAGTGTACTATACTTGTAGAAGGAAATGTTGAATCCAGAGCAAAAATATTTTTTTTAAAAAAGGTCTCTCAGTGTGGAAGCACTCCATAGAGTGAAAGGTAGATTTTAGATGTTTTCCCTTCGTTGCGCTTTTGGTATCTTTTGCTCTTAAGCAATCTCTCAGCAGGGTCGGTAAACATGAGTGCGGCTCACTTATGTCAAGTTAAATCATTTATTTTTTCTCCACCGTTCGGGGAGATATTGGAACATATCCCAGCATTCCCTTGGAGAAGGTGGCACAAAGTCACCAGTCTATCGCATGGCTAACACACGGACATTAACACTCACATTTACACCTGCAGGCGGTTTTAATCCTCAGTTTAGTTTAGTCAGTTTACTTAGTTGTAGTTCAGACTGGAAGGAAACGGAGTGACACAAAAGAGAAACCAACTCCACATAGAAAACTGTGACTGGCATTTATGTCTTTGCATATACAGTAAAATGACAACGTTTTCATCATCCATCATCCCGGAAAGTGAGCTCATTTGATATTGATAGTCACCTCAGAGTAAAAGGAAAAGGCAGACATCTATCATCTGGCCTTGATAGTGGTGTGAAGTGGGACCTTGAGTGACAACAAGGTGTCAACTACGTTGTCAGCATTTGATGGACAGACGGGAGTTCACCACCTGAGCACTCTGAAGATAGATGGGCCCGCTGCTGTAACACTTGTCATGTCTCTTTTAGGAATAGTCCATTCATACACACCAAATCACACAAAGCACATACAACCATCCCCTCTGTGCCTTAACTTCCAAGGTCATACCCTACCACCCCCTGATTTAAAATCCCCTAGCTCAAAATGTACTCTTTGAGTCTTTGAGATAAAGAGATCAACTCCGCGGGACCTCTGTCGTCTCATTATTCTAATTCTGTGTCGTGCTGTGATTGGCACGGGTTTCAAATGAAATACTAACACAGTCCACGTGTCTGAGTGACGCTTTATATTGCAATTCGCATTACACATATAAAAATAAAAAGTATGGCCTGTAACATCAATGCGTTCAGCACTTTTCATTTGACATTATTGTACAGTAATTGAAACTGAAATCATGTAATAATGTCAAATGTAAAGTCACTAGTTTAATTTGCCACACATACACACACACACACACACACACTAAGACGGTTTCTCTGGCAGAGGTTGACACGTGAAGATAAACAAGTCATTTTTTTAGGGTCAGAAAAAAGAAAAAAAGTGTAGAAATGCAGACACCTACAGTCAGCAGTGGGCCATTTTCACACTTGCATGTCCCCAAAGAAGTCCATTTTTAGCTTGCTCTCAGACGAGAGAATAAATGTGTCATTACTCAACACCCTCCCTCACACTCGTTTCTTCTCTCTCCCTCTCTGTCACTAGTTCTGACTCGCACGGCCACACCCTCCTTTATTTTACCACGCTAGCGGCGCCCGATGACCGAACCATTTGTCAAAACAACATTTTTATTGCTATTACTCGCTCGCATTATTCTCCAATTATAACTTCTAAACTTGTGACATTTGTGCAGCCATTTATGCCTCATCTTGAAATTAACTGTGAACAAATCATCAGGCTCATAAAACTGCCTAACAGGGCTTGATGTGACTAAGCTTATGGCCTTTTATGGAATGCAGCAATAAAAATGGATATATAGGTTTTTTTTTTTTTTTATTATTGCTCTCCAGGGAAAGATATTGTGAATGTTTGATTCATTGGAATCAGAAATAAGTATTCGACTTGATCTGGTGCTAAAGTTATCAGTCTACTTGGTAGTGTATGACCTTGATTCATGGAGACTACTTTGACATTGGTGAGGTCTGGAAGCTGAACTTTACAAAGTCTGCTTCCAACCTGAGGAGCAGACGAGCCCTGGGGTCAAACATTCAGACACACAGGCAGACACAAACATATTCCTCAGTGGATTCCAATGGGCCCAAGCATTGATTTGATTGAATCATCCTCTGATACCCAAGGCTAATCAAAATGGTATGAAACCAGCTGCAGCTATGAAATGCAGAAAGACTTTGGGTCCCTTTGTAGCTGAACTGTTCCATCTTTAGTCACTTCCCCTTCCTTAGGTCAAAGGTTACCAGAGGAAATAAATTTGATTCAGAGAAATTGCCCTGGGAATGAAGCTCTGAAACCAAGAAATATGGTATGTGTAACTTTAAAGAACTATTGCCATATTATTAACTTGAGTTGAGATCTAAAATATGTTTTAAAGGCTTAAAAAAAGATGAGTTTCATTATTATAAACAACAAAACAGATCATGTGAAAAACTAATAAACTAATAAGCAAATGTCTTATCAAAACATGTCACATTTTCTAAACTGTCTTGTTTTAAATCAATGTATTTATCACTGTAAAGCTTATAACAGAAGAAGTGCATTCTCATATCTGCCATTAGTGGATTATTGCTATAGTCAATGTGTAATGTATTTTTTAAATCTTACTTATGTATTGGCTTCCTATGTAGACTAATGTCACAAGGGCTCAGATGCGATGGTGAGATGGTTTTTTATGTATGCTATACCTAAATGTTGATTTTTTTAAATTTTATTTTTCATGAAAAAATCATTAAAAAATACATACATCAAAGACAAAAATAAAAAAGCGTGTTTATTCTTTGCAGCAGGTTGTGACTTATAAGAGCCGATACAGAGTGGCCTCACTTATTCCTCCTGAATGTACCAACCTGTTATTTCTATTTCTCTCCTGATGTTTCATAAAATGTCAAAATAGTTACGGCTCATCCCAGAGCACTTTAAACTTTTAAATGAATTTGACTCCATGGCGTGAATTCCCAGAAAAAGAGATGTCGTTGCCTTCTTCAGGCCCAGTGGACAAATTAGATGCATATTACTTTTTTTTTTTTGTTACCTTCTTGACATTATGAATCCATTATCATTTCGATGAAATTGGCGTGCAATCTGAATCTCTCAATTTTCCTTTCCACAATTGCTTTTAATTGCTTTGTTGCCAAGAGCGTACATTATACGGTTCCTTCATAATCAACTCATTTGGCTATTTTATCTCAGTCGCTGTTTGCACAAAAATTGGTGAGAACAAAACGTCTTTTATAAAAGTACTTTTTAAACATTAAGTTCTGGACAGTGGCAACACAGATCACTGGTTTGGAGAGAAGACAAGTGCTTCTAACACAATACTACAAATATGCTTCATCGGCTGTCTGGACCTCTTCTGTGCATGCTTATAGGCTCAGACTGCTCCCACAATAAAATGTACAAAATCCCCTCATATGTGGTTAGCCTTTTATTTTTACTCTTTGAACCGAAGCAAATTATATAATTCATGAAATACCTTTTTAGTTTCAGTGGATTCCGACGTGTCTGCGTGTGCCAATTTGTTTTAGTGTGGAGCACAAGATGAATTGGGACAGCAGGCTCGCCTTTGGGAGAACAATTTGTTTGCTTGTAAGCTTTAAGATCCTGTTTTATTTAGATGCACAAATCTGGCAGTGGCATGAACTCCAACTCAGTGCCTCTGGGAGGAGGGGCAGAAGCCAAGTGAAGCTCTTCCAATCGGGCTCACTTAGTAAGCCACACACACAAGCCAAAAGAATATGTATAATTTGTTCATTTTATTACTTTGTGATTCCGCTGAGCTGAAGACATTTCAAAGTTTCACGTCTAATATTGTTTACCCCATCTGCTATGTGTCAAAATGGTTAGATTGTCAGAGTGTGTTTGTATATTTTTTTTTCTGGAAGTCAAAAGGCCTGCAATCAGCTGCTGGAATGAACTCCATGGCACTTAAAATGTTATTCATTCAATCCTGCAAAGTCTCAGACAAATGTAGTCCATCCCCAGCTATAAGTGCCGGCTGCAGTAATTGCTCTCAGTGTTTTGTCCCCATGCAGTTTACAGTAAATGAAAGATGTGTTTCACTTTATCAGCAAATACAAATAAATAGCCTCTGAGAAGGCAGATAGGTGTGTTTTGACTGCAGAACATCCACGGAGGAGGTTTGTGGCCGATAAATAACCTGATTATAAACACTTTGATTGAAATTAAATGAATGTCTAAAATAAAGTTTACGTGGACAACATGAGCCAGGGTTCCATAATACACACATTTAAAACACAAATATAAACAAAGAAATATGTTATTGATATTGACACATAATCTTCTGACACACAGTGACAGGCAACATGCTTCACATAGATCTATATCTATATATATATATATATATATATATAGCCTATGTTTTGTGCTCTCAGCTCTCATCAATCTGTAGATATTATATGTGCCTGGTGAAGAAAGTCAAGCATCTATAGTCAGTAAAGACCCAAATATTATCATAAGGAGCCTGTGGAGACCAAACCAGAGATAAAAGATGACTGAATATTTAATCTAACATACGTATAACTCCATTTAGCTCCGAGTCTCCTCAATGCATAACAGTTTTAATACCAACTAGCAGTCTAAGTTTCAGAGTTGGCATATTATATATATATATATATCAGTATATATATATATATATATATATATCAGTATATATAGATATATATATATCTATATATACATATATCAGTATATATAGATATATATATATACATATATCAGTATATATACAGTATATGCTGCTTTTCTCATGCAAATGGAATGCATTTGGGCAAACAAATGATCAAGGCTCACAAACACAGGAGCAAACATGTCTGAGCGTACAATGGTGGTGGTGGTGGTGTTCTAGTGATTAGATTGCGAGTTTAACACCAGAGCTGCCACCATTGTGCCACTGAGCAAGGGCACGTAACCCCTAGTTGCTCCAGGGGCACTGTGACTGTAGTTAATTCACTGTAAGCCGCCTGTGTGTACGGTTAGTGTGTGTATGGGTGTGAGAAGGAGGCCACAATCACACACATCTGGCCCTTTCTCTGTAATTCTGATATACTTTACTTCTTGGGAGCTTAATATAGATTCTAACAGTCGTTTATCAAAGTCTGTGTGTGTGTGTGTGTGTGTGCGTGCATGTAGCGCCAGAATGGTTCATTTTTGCCTCAAGAAACAGACTTTTGTGAATTTCGGTGACCACTTGGCTCATCCTAAAGGACCCATCAGGCCTCCCAGAGATCATTTTAGGAAAAAATAAATAAAAAACACTGGCTTTTTGAGCACTTTGAATAATAGCGTACAGTAGCTATACACACACACTGTCCTTCAGATCATGCATTACATAGCCAGCATTGTGTTTCAGGTTGTGCCAACGCCCTCTGGCTGCGTACAGGGGAGTTGCAGCCTCAAACGCTTTCAGACCACAGCTTTTCCTCACTGAAGCTCGCCTTTCATGTCACTAGTGCTACAGTAGGACTTGTCTGTGCAGACGCAGCCAACCTCTTCCTCATGACGCCACCGAGGCTGGGCTCAGAGGGCTCCGATCATAATATTTAACACACCCACCTTGGATGAACACTTGGAAGGAAGACAGGGCGGTGTAAAGGGGGGTTACAAATGACGAGCAGGATCCCTGCACCTGCCAGCCCCACTCTCTGATTTGACTTCAACGAAGCTCGCAGGAGCGGGACAGCATCCAAGGATCTCAGCGGATCACCTGTTATTTTAATGGGATTTTCACTTTTTTTTTTTTTTCCTCCTCCTCCCAATTATCTTTAATACAAGAAAGGCTGTGTTTTCGTGGACTATATCAATCTCTCCTGTTACTTTTTTCCAGTTATCACACATTTGACAGCTCACTTCGCGTTGGCAGCAATACAAGGAAGACGATTTGAGGAAGAATATCGCTGTTTTCTTTCTTCTTTTCTTTTAACAGGAGCCCCCCCTCCCTCTCTCCTCTCCTCTCCTCTCCACCTCCCTGCCTCCTCCTTCCTGGTACCTCTTCTTAACGATTTATTTAGTGGTCCGTTCTCCTTACACTGTATCCTGCTCAACACGGCAATGAATGAAGATCACTTCTTGAGCCGCTGCCAGTGAAGTGTTCAGAGCTCACAATGTGTCGGCCAGTCCACCTGTCTGACTGGGAATGAAGAATTTGGACTATTGTACAAAAAAAAATAAAGACTGAGCACATCATGGAGTTGTTAACATAGGCTGACACGCGTTATGTGTGCGATGATTACAGTGAATCTTCACGCCAACATCGCTGCTTTGTCATCGTATAACAGTGTTGGACATCAATGTCGGTGCCTGTAAGGTGCGCTGCGCTTAAAGATTACTCTGCGTAAAAAGAGAAGAAAAAAAAATATATATGAAGATGATATTGTTTCGCAAATTCAGAGTGTTTATACTCATGGTGTTTTTGGTAGCGTGCACTATGCACATCATGATAGACTTGTTACCGAAACTAGAGAAGCGGGCAGCGGACAGCGGGGACGGCGGCTGTCAGTGCGCTCACCACCCGGGCGTGGAGTCGCAGGGCTGGGGGAAGCAGCGCGCCAGGTCGGCGGCTGAAGCGGGCTGGCCTAACAAGCACACGCTGAGAATCCTGCAGGATTTCAGCAACGAGCCGAGCTCCAACCTCACGTCGCATTCCCTGGAAAAGATCACAGCAGCAGCCGGGGACAGAGCGGAGTCCTTCGGGAGGATGAAACCGTCGGCGGGGAAGGCGGAGGACCACAAGCCGCTCATCGGAGACGCGAGCGGGGGTCGGACCGTCCCTGCCCACGGTGTCTCGCGACTGTCCGCTCTGTTTGAACATCCTTTATACAAGGTCGACCTTCCTTCGCTCACGAACGATGACACTTTGTTTAACGTCAACACTGACATCAGGTTTTACCCCAGAGCAACAGGGAACCAAGGATGGTAAGCTGATAGGAATTTGTTCAAGTTAAAGGGTTACAAGTGGGACAGGGAAAAGACTGCTTTAAACATATCTGAATGTTGATGGGATGCAAGTAAAGGGACCAAAAGTGGGTGACGTTAGGCTACGTGTTTGCTCCATAAAGAAATAGGAGTAATATGATACCTACATTGAAGTAATATGATTCAATTAGCTCTCTGGCTTTATAATGTTTGTCCAATTTGCACACAATTTGCATAATGTCCATGCAGGCCTGCAAATCATGAGACATCTGTCTGTCTGTCTGTCTGTCTGTCTGTCTGTCTGATTAAATATCATCGAATCCACCAGCGGACAGGTTGTTCCATCCATCCAGTCAGTTTTCTCTGCCTCCACTATAATGTCCACTCATGCATCTGCTGCATCCACCCATCTATCCTATTCTCGTGCTATCTTACCTTTCTTATGTACACAATTTATGAGTAACCATTCTGCTGGATTTTTTTTTAACACACCAGTTGATAAAACTGCATTTTAACCTTAAAATAGTAACACATCTATGTGTTACTACAATGAAATGCTCTGTGCCAATTCTTGCACCATCAATGTATGTGATACACTTAGTCTGATCCAGTATTGCAATAAATACTGCAACTACCAATTACATGGTTTAAAAATAATCTGCAGGAATGCGCTTGCACCACAACTTTTTGTTGAACCTCCTCTCCACTCCCTGTTTTTCAGGAACAATGAGGAGGGGAACGAGGAGGAGGAGGAGGAGGAGTTCTCTCCAACGGGAGAGGTGACGGCAGAATCTTACCCCAACTGGTTACGTTTCCACATCGGCATCAACCGCTACGAGCTGTACGCCAGACACAGTCTTGTGCTGGACGCCCTACTGAAGGACCTCGTCACACAGAGGATCACCAGCGTGGGTGAGTCAGTCAGGGAGAGCTATGTTACCAAGGTGTGTGTGTGTGTGTGTGTGTGTGTGTGTGTATGTGTCAGTCTAGGCAGGAAAGAATTGGGCCAATATTCATCCATATCCATAGTTATCTATCAAGTATTGGCCTCATGTTGCCCAACATGTTGGAGGTTGGTTCCTTGTCACTAAAACTTGAGAAGAGTCTGCCAATTAAATGTTATTTTCCCTTCATTTTTATTCTGGTTAACTGTGTGTTGAAGAGCTGGTAGCCTAGCTAAAAAAAAATATTTTCAACAGTAATGTCTGTCTCAATGGAAATCTTACTATCCTGCGATGTAATGCATCTCCAGAGGTAGTTTCCGCCCTGGCACAAGTACAATTCTGTTGGTTGAATACAATAAAAATGATTCATATTACAAAATAAACCTGAATTAAGTCTGGGGAGCTGTATCAACCATCAGAAACCCAAACTTGGTTGATTTGATTTTTATTAGGAATTTAAAAGAACAACAACTCAAGTATCAGTATCACGACACAACAATCCCAAAGGATAGCGCTCAAAAGCATTACTAAAAACACTTATTTCTAAAGTGGTCCTCCATGAAAAAACAAACACAATTCATGGAAACATACAAATCGATGGAGACAAGATAAACCTACTAGTCCCTGTTGCAACTCCACGCCCATGGTTCAAACTCCCTCCCTGAAAGTGAACCATCAACCCTCCCACGTCTTAAAAATAAGAAACCCTAGAGTGAGGTGTGTGCACCTGACTTCCTGTGTGTACAGTGTGCGTGAGAATTAGGCCTCAATCACACACATCTGGACCTTTAATCTGCATTTCTCCTTATGTGTGCAAGTTTATAAATCTGTGTTCAGCTGCCTTTTCTCTTGGGAGCATACTATAGATTCTAACAGTCCTCGTGTAGCTAATCATGTGGGTGTGTCGGTGTGTGTGTGAGAGCGTGTGTGTTTCGGCCAGCATGTTGTGTCACTGCTGCTTAATGACCACACATATACAAATCCCATCAGCACTTCATCTCACCTGACCAACCTTTGACTAAGAACATGCCCCGTGTCACTAAATCGAAATTAAGGATGTGTCACAACTTCAGAAAAGAAGGATGACACTTGCCAAACAATCTCCACGTAGCTACTAAACATCGTCAGGCAAACTTAATGGCAGGGAAAGATGGAGGGAACGTTCGAGAATAATTTGCCTCGACCAAGTCTGAATGTCTAAACATTACTTTCATTCCAAAAATACCCATTAGGGTCTTTCATTTGGAGACAGTTTGCTTTTAAACCGGATGATTAATAAGTGCAAATTCGATGCAAAAGTAAGTGAACCTGAGCATCAAGTCAAGCTTTGAGAAATTCTGCTCTGAAAAAAAGTGAGAAAAGTAAAAAATATGACACGGAGCAAAGGTTTCATTAAAAACAAGCTATTTCTGCAAATTGTCCATTTTTTTGCTAAGAGACAGGTCTGCTTATGAAATCTGTATTTTGCTCGACTGTTTTTACTGTAAATAATACACTATAAATGTACTTTATCGTAGTAAAAAAAAAGCAATTTGCAAAAAAAGTTATTATGCTGATACCATCTTGGCCAAATATCTTCTGTGAAAGAGATGTTGTCTCAGTGTGAAAATAGCTTATCATTGTTGCTATAGTGGCTTCAAACAAACTGGACAGTGAATACCAAAATGTCCTCCAGTGGTGCATGTTGTTATCTCTATCGCTTTGTGTATCAGTGTTATTGTATTTCTTATTGACGCTGCCTCCACTGTCTCATTTTTATGCTTCCCTCACAGGCAGCTCACGATCATTCATCATTCATGCTACACATCTCAGCTTGCACTTAGTAATGTGTGTGTTTTTGTTCCCCTCTGTTTATGAGATATATATATATATATATATATATAAACTATCAATCTGCGCCCAGACACACCTATAATACACTGTCTATCTTCTGAAAAGAAAACCCAGTGCTTTTTCTGTCTGGAAGCATACATTACGACTTTTGTGCCCCGTAATTGGTGCCCGCACTTACCACATATCTGTTTTTCTCACTACAATTACAAAACAGAGACGGCATTAGAAAGTTTCCCAGTTCAGCTTTTTCTGTGCCTCCCTCCTCTGTTTGTCTCTCTACGGCCTTTTGTTCATTCCTCAGCTGGACTCGTAAATCATAGGCACTGTGCCGTGAGGTGGCACAGGTGAGAGCTGGGGGGATTCATCATCACTGTACAGGATTCAGGGGAATCTGATGGTGGTGGGCGAGGCCTGGAGCTTTGTGAAAGACCAGAGAACATGAAGGTTTAGGAAAGACATCCATTCATTTGAGGACGCTTGGAGAAACGGAACAAGAGATGGATGGTTAGATCATCAGCGGCACATAGATTTGTGCACTGAGACAGATGGCCTTAAGGAGAATCAAAAGAATGTCTTGTTGAAGTTTACTGTTGAACAAGTCCTGTTTGATTGCATGTCAGCGCAGATGCAACTCTGAGAAACAATCAGCCGAGCTTTTCCGGGTTTTTACCACAGGGGATTACCTTTTTGTAGTTTCCAATTAGAAACTACATTTTGTAAATGTCCAGCACAGAGCAGAGAATTGAGGTCAACTCCTTACGGATTGTGGCTTATGGGTTCAAGGTCACAGCTTCAAAACATCGGTCATTTGCAGTCGCTCAAAGGTTTTAGGCTTGCTACATAGCTGTACCAAGTTCAAACGTTACTCTGGGGGGCACTTTTCACTTGACCTGGCTGCACCAAATCTTGCCCATGTGTACGCCTTATGGTCTCAATGCATTCTTTGGCTTTATTTCACTCAATATCCATCCTCTGTCGTGAAGAAGAGGAAGACCCGAGGTACCGTAGGTTGTACTTTGTGCAACAGTGGATGTGAAATACAAAAGCTTTTTGAAAATGAGTCACGGTAAATGGGGAGGCTTGCCAGCGGTGAGTTAAGCAAAGGGAGACAAGCGGAGCATAACAGAGAGAACGGGAATAAAAGGATGACATATACAAACGAGGAAGAGGAAAAAGGAGGGGAACAATCTGAGAGAAACACTAAGAAAGTCAATAAACACAAAAGACAGTTCTATGTAGGGGGTAGAGTCCAGTCAGCTACTCAGCCAGCCAGTGTAGTGGGTCCACTACAGAAGGCTTATGTAGATTTTGGGGTTAGGCAGAAGCGCTGTGTTGTGTAATATGCTCAAGTTAATGCGCTGTAATAAATGGGCAAATCCCCCGAAAGCCTGTCCATTATGACAGAAACACAAGGCATTAAGACAGGCCTGGCGGTCCCTTTGTTTGAGTCGGAGGCAGGCAGGAAGCTCACAGTGCGTCTCCATCAGCCTCTGGGAGACACCGGGGACATGACTGATCTCCAGAGACGTGTGCCCCGGCTCCTCTCCCGGGCCACAGGAGGTCAGCTCGATGGGAGTGAGCGGAGAAGTGGTTCAACGTGCACAAGCAAATCCTGTCAATGTGTACAGAGAAACATCTGGTCAGAATCAGGTCTGCACATAAACACACACGGATGGAAACGTACAAGTTCACTTTTGAATTTGATTCAGGAAATGAAGAGTCCTCTGAGTTTTGATACACGTGGATTTTCAATATGTAACTATGCACTATAATAATTTGCTGCTGAACTGTAGTTTCAGTGGACTTATTATTTACTGATTATTTGATAGGGACAGATACATAGGCAAACTGAAAACAGCTCTCCGATGCAAGTATCATAGTGTTTATAGCGAATGTTAGTTTGCAGCTATCGTCCCTAAAAGGGCTTTTATGAAACTGAAAGATTAGAACAGTGAGGTAAAAAGAAGGCCAACAAAATACGGCAAGATACAATAAAGCACAGAGTGAAAACATTACATTTACAAACTAAACATGACTACAGGGCTGTTGCTGACTTAACCATGATTTGTTAGCTCTCTTAAAAGTGGGGAAGTTTGCAGCAAATTTCTTGTGAGCCAGGAGAGACTTCCAGGACTTTTTCCTTTCACAGAAAAAGCGGCCTGAGCAACAGATGTTTTGCAGAATGAAACCTTACAACTGCCACCTGAAGCTGCTCTGGTGGAGCTGCTAAAGCTCTGTAACCGTTTGATGTGTTCGCAGGACTTCTTTCGCTCGGTCTCGTTTTTTGTCTTCCTCAAAGCGACACATGTTATTCTGTCACACGACACAGTCGCTCTGTTACACTCAGACAAACTGTCCATTTCTAGTTTCATCCGTCCATCAAACCCAGAACTAGCCGTAGTTGTCAACACATGCTTTTCACGCCACTCTGTCTCTCAGTCACACCCAGCTTCTAACTTCCACAATTGCACTTTGATTGTACAGTATCTGGCAAATTGGTCAGCAGATGTGATAGCTCTATTGTGCAGCCATGCCAAATTGCGTCCTCCAAATTGGCAAATAACAAAAAAACAGCTGTGCATCTGTGCGGGCATATTTCTGTGGGTGTATGTTTACGTGTGTGTCCGTGTGTGTTTATGCTACAAATACTCATCTAACATCTTGCTTGTTTTTCCTCTCAGCCATGAAATCAGGAGGCACCCAGCTGAAGTTGATCATGACTTTCCAGAATTATGGACAAGCGCTGTTCAAGCCCATGAAGTAAGTAGCACAGATAGACTACATACACATAGTACACTACACCACGTCTTCTGGGTGTCACAGATATTGTTAGAGCACCAATCTACTAGAACTTTCTCTGCTTTCAACGCATTTCCTAGATTTGAGCAAATCTGCATTTTCCCCTTAAAATAACTTACATCAAAAATCTGTTTGATAAACTTGGTTTGATGCGCCCACTTGTAATGCATACTTTTCAAGAGGGCTACAGGAAATCTCATCTGAATAAGTGCCAAGCAGTGCGGCTGCATCTCTCGGTGCGTTTGGGTACACAGCTCTCCCCTCTGTGTGATCTTTTTTCTGTCTGCTTTTTAATTAACATCAACAGGCTTATGTGTTAATTAAAATGAGCATTGAGCCATCGTCGAGGCGTCTTTAGGGAGACATATATGCTAGCAAAGGCGCATGGCACATGAAAAAGAAATACCCGCCCCTCTCAGCTGTCTGAGTTTTGCCCGATGAATTCCCATGCCGACGTAGATAAACAGCGTCCAGGCCAACTGGGCTGCGAACAGAAGTAATTGCTCAGGAGTCTGGTTTGATTGCTATGAAATGCAGAATAAGTTTCTACATGAGAGCCTCAGTGGAAAGTATGAGATTCTAGGAAATCGAGATGGAGGCAGACAGAGGGGGTGTTTGTGTGCGTCTTTCTCTCAGAACTGATGCATGATGCTTGTCTAAGCTCTAAATGTCACATCAAGACAACCTGCACAGGTACAGTTTGTGATGATTCTGTGTTTCAAGTGAACCAAGCCCATTACCATACCAGCCACAGCCACACTAGTGGGAGGATAAGCAGCGCAGGCCTTTGAGTTCAACATCGGCTTGAAAATGAATAATGCTACTGAATATCTTTTCACTGTCACGGCGTGATTTATAGAGAGGTTTGCAAAGTTTATTCACCTAATGTGCGGTGGTCGTATCCCTTATTCAGCTTCTCGTCACCTGAACGCGGCTCAACTTTATATCTTATTATACGCACAAAAACCGCAGCAGTGGCAGTCCAGTCCAGTGTTGCACATGAGTCATTTGTCTGTGTCCTAACTTGGCATTTCATTTCAAGATCAATCCGTGGCTGAATTTTTAGAACATGAGGCATTGTTTACAAACTTAGCCGCAGAGAATGCGGTCCAAACAATGCCATCTGAGCATCTATTGTAGCTTTGATACACGCAAACCTTTCAAGTCAACAACAGCTCCCAGCAGGCATTAATGGCATAGTCAAATCTGACAAGAGCAGAGATTACCCTGTGTGTGTGTGTGTGTGGGGGGGGGGGGGGGGGTGACTACATTATCAGCAGTCATGCAATGTCTTATTAGTCCATTCTGTTTTGTCTAGAGGAACACGGATAATGAGTCCCTTAGGAGTGAAGGTTGCGTAAATATATATGTATGTCTTTATGTATTTGTATATGTCTCTAGACTTAAATTGGTAGATGATGAATTTCACTTTCATATTTGAGTATTAGCATAGTATGTCTGTTGCCCCATTTGTTATATACCTTAAGCTGGTTGAAAGATTGCCTCAGGTTCAGAGTTATGAGGCGCTAGAAGGTGAATGATTGAATTGTACGCGCTCTGAGTTTCATTTCAAAGCGTAAATGATTTTGTAAACAAAAAAATAAATAAATGCAGTTTATTACAGTATATCCAAGTAAGTCTTTCTCAGTTGCTGTCAGAAAGTCTTGTTGACAGTAATTACATGTCACTTTCTGAATTATATGCTACCGATTCCTGCAGCTCTTTATTTAGCCTGTCATATTTTATTTAAATGCCTTCCTTTGACTGTCACAATCATCTGTCTCCAGTGTTTACAGACATTATACAAAAGTCCAAAGCGGAAATACAAAAATATCAGACTTTTCTAAGATAAATAATGCAGAAACATAACCTTTGTTCTACTTTTGCTCAGGCACATCATGAGGTTTTGATGTTTCTATCATGGCATTGATGTGTCCCACTTTTATTTTAGGATATGCGGTGCATTCTGGGTACAGTAGTTCAGAGCATTGCTGTGTTGCATTGTTTTGTTTTTTTTCCTCGCCTGTCCCATTGTGCAGCATCAAGTGGTGCTTCAAAGAGGCTTTGATGTTTCAGGCCTCCTTTGAGCCGAATGCAAATCTGTACAGTGGCATGGGCCAGGAGACTGCACAAGCTGACAGCTTGCCAGACACCTCCACACAATGTTTTCTATGTGCAGCTCTGGGAAGAAAAAGTTTGCTCCGTTTTATCTGACAAACTCCATGATTGTGTTTGGTGATTTAAAGCGGGTGCCCACAACGGGGTAGAAGATGCTTGTTTCTGCAATTTGGTTAAGTGTTTTAGGTCACGACGGCTTGTTTTCCTCCCACAAAAAAAGGATCTCCTCTAAATGTTGCGGCAGCCGATTGTTTGTGATCCTCCTAAGAATTTTTATGCGACAATCAAATATGTACAAATATAGTCCGTCAGTTGTGGATGTTGTAAATGAGGTAAAATCATGTAAAACAAGGAACTATTCTTGACTACCTAAGAGTAAAAAATGGGATGATCGTAGTGGTGTCACTATTAATACTCAATACATTACATTTGAATTAAAGATGGTATGCTCTACTAAATGTCTTCTTTTTTTTTTTTTTTTTACATTCTAAACTTCTACTGAGGTTTTTAAATAAAGCTTCTGATTTTTTCTTTTTTTGTTATTTTGGTTATATAAATGTAATTTATGGTACTGTTATGGTACTGATTGCTGCCAGACCTTTGTGTACGGCCAGCTGGAGAGTAGCCGTGAAAATGTTGTTTTTGAAAGGCTAAACGGCAACAAATATGGATTGAGGCAGAATGCTTTGTTGGAAATGATAACGACGATTTCATTTCAATATTTTATGACTTTTGGACGGTACAAAGCTCTGGAGTTAGTGGAAATGTTTGGATCACACCGCTGGAATCTAATTCTACAAATAGTACAATACTAATAACAAAAGTGTAGCCTAATCTTTATCCGCAACTCTGCGGAAACACCGAGGTTTAGCAGAATGAATGGACGTGCAAAAAGAAGAAAAAGAAGAAAAAAAAAAAAAAAGAAAGAAACGCTGCGCAGTGCATTTCAATGTTGATTTAGAATTTGAATATTTGAACATTCTGAATGAAACTTCAAAGCTTCCAACTATTGGGTACAACCCTAAAAGATGGGGATATCAGATGGCTCTGAATGTAAGCGTCAAAGGCTATAGAGGATGGAGAGGAATGAAGTGGCATGTGAAAAGAGAGAGCGCTGGTGTTGGAAGACAGATGAGAGGCAGAGATAGACCGGAGGGTAGGGGAGCAGCCGACACTGCCAACCTGTCAAGGAACTGGGTCTTCCAGCTGGAGCCAGGTTACAGGCTGAGCAGAAACCCTCCATTGCCAGGCCTCCGTGCCTGTCTGGCTCAAGTTTCTGGTGCCCCAATCTACCCATCCCCTGCCAAAATCCTGGTTGTGGTTTGTGTATGCAGAACCACAATGTTCATGTCATGCTAATTGGATTTGTCAGATGGAGGGTTGAGGGATTGAAAGAGGAGGTGTAAGCCTCAGATATGCAAAGAAAGAATTCATTTCTCCATCGCACGCTGTTAGACAAGCCGGTTTCCAACCCTCGCTTTGATTTTGTTGATCGTCTCATACTTCAAAATGGTTTATGTTTTGTAAGAATAGCATAGAACGTCCCTGTTTGTTGTGTACATGCCCCAGCTCATGCCGAGAGCTGTTATATCAACACACGGGGTTCATTGCATGTAAACGTCATGTGCGAGAACATGTATATATAGGGCACACATGTCCATCCTTCAGCACCGTGGGGACTCAGGAGACATTCTCATATGCATGAACCAGATCAGTTCTGACAAGCCCAGGCTCTTAGCGCTAGTAAAGACAGTGGGGATGGCCCTGAAGCCTCTTAGCTTGCAACACCCAAGAGGCTGCTTCATTTTTTATCGTCTGCAGTCCGTTTCATAACCGCAAGTCCATTTGAGAGCCTCATCAGGTCCACCGTGCCCCCAGTTGGATTATGACTGACATTCCTCCATGGATCCTCTCGCTAGATGGGGCTGATTCTATTAGTGCTGAAGCCAGCTAATGTCCTCTGGAGAGAGCCTCTCCCTGCACTGGTTATTGACCTGATCATAAAAGATTGATGAATGTATTATTGATTTACATGCATTCATGTAAAGTGCAGGAGGAAACGGAGCTGTTCATGAAGTGTTTTTAATGCCTAGTGATATTTATGGTAAGCGTGATGCTGGATACTTCAACTGCTGCTTACAATTATTGTGTTCAAAGAGTTAATCTTCTTCAAGCATAGATATTTTAGATCCATATACGCCCAGATCACAGTCCTGTAAACTCATAATAGCAAGCATCTGTGGACCAAATGACAATAAGATCTGGTTCACAGATTGAGTTGTCCCTGTATTTCACTCCAGCAGTTACAAGCATGAATAGAAACCCAATGAAAGGATAATGGTCTCTAATTATGGAAAAAAAGCCATCACATGAAGCCTCAGAAGTCCCATTGTTAGGAACCTGAACATCTCATTTCATGGATGAATACAGCGTGATTACATACTCATGCATGCACATAAGCACACTGTAAATGTACATATGCATGTAAATATATGCATGCACTGCACAAACGCACACAAAGTCCCCTTCTGTATTTAACTGATCTTTATCATTATCTAAGAGCTTTAAGGGAAGCGTATTGTTCACATCATATCAATTTCAGTTTTTTATTCTTCTTTGGTAGTCACTTGTTTAACAGTGTTTCCCTAAAGAGCTCCCATGAGGGCCATAAGAATGCCGCTGGCTCTCATAAGTTAGACACACTTTTGAGAGGTGCAGTCTGAGCTCATCTTTGGGTGTGTGCACAGATGAAGCATGTTATCGGCAGCTGTTCGCACAGCTGCGGCACACACGGACACACACACACACACACGCGGACACACACACACACACACACACACAGACCTACATATGTACACAAGCTGCAAAGAGAAGGACACTGTGGGGGCTACGGAGTTCATGCACTCTCCATCACCCAGGGCTGGTACTGGAAAATCGTCGAGCAGCGAGCCAAGTCGCAGCTGTAGCCGCTAACTCAGAGCTGTGGGTATATTACACAGAAGGTGATGACTGCGAGCCCACACTCAGCCTGCGCACACAATAGAAAACAAGCTCATTCGCTCCCCAGCGTTCACCATTTAACACTTCTCTAATGATTTCCAGCGTGACATGTCAAAAAGCCTTTAAATGTGATGAGATGTCAACTCTTTTGACATTAACACCCTCGTCCTGCAGACCAGGGGTCCCCAAGCACCGGGCCGCGGAGCATTTGGCACCGGTCCGCACAGAAAGATTAAAACGTTTTTTGGGGGGGTTTTTTTGTGTTGGTAATATTTATTGTAAAAATTTTATTGCTTTGTCACATCATCCGTAAGCCTTCCTGGTTGAACGGTGCATGGCAGGGAGAGATTCCTCAGGTTTTTTTTTTTTAGCGACGCCCGCTGTGCCGTCCTGGCATCAGATTGGCCTGACAGTCGTCACCATTGAGTCCACTCATGTCACAAAGACCACACAGGACCAATCAGCTGGCAGGGCACAGAGCAGCTCAGGATGTCAAGCACTGTGTCTGACCCGGCTGTTGAAATCAATGACAATCTGTAGAGAGCAGGTGTGGTTTGTTCAGGAGTCGGCACATCTAGAGGAGACTGTCGATGTAAAGCGTGCACATTCATCAGTCAGTGGTTTTTAATTCTCTTTGTGTGTCCTCACTTCAGCACTCATGTCTCAGTGTTTGTGTTTATCCGCGTGGACGTGTAGGTGCGTGATAGGCTATAGCTTGACATGTTGTCATGTTTGCGCGTGTCGGGAGAAAGAGAAGAAAGAAGTAAATAGGACTAAATGAAGAGAAGAAAACGGGATAATGTAAGATGCATGAGGCGGTTAGAAAGAAAAGCTGTCTGCACTGTATGACAGTTGTAGATGGAGAAAGCAGTTGCCTCAGAGTGTTGTACAACGTTTCCCAACAAAACCGTTTCAGTGTGTTGACATCTGTGTTGCTGTTCGTCTTTACTTTTACTTGCCGATGTTATGAAACAATTCTCTTTTAAAACACTTTAGAGTTAACTTGCAGTACTTAATGAAGTTTATTTTAGATCAGAGATCTCTAATCAATGCCAAATCCGGTGTAGCCAGCGTACATAAGACTTTTTTCTTCCGTGCCCCGGTCAATTGCTAAGAGACGACGTTTACAACCGGATTCCTTCACAAGTAGCCCGTTTACGCGCTAATAAAAAGCTAAATTATTGTCACTAGATAGCTGACGTGTTCAGAGAGATTGCATTTTGGCCGATGCGTTCCGCCACTGTTGATCTCCACTCAGACTGTTTACCTGCATGCAACCAAAGCCTGCTCAAACGTAATTGGTCACACTAATCTGTTTAAAGATTAGTGGTGTCGAAGCCCAGTTTCCCTTGGAATTGCATCCATATTGGAGATTTCTCACCTCACCATTTATGTCCAGTGCAGAAAATAGTGCGTGCCAGAAAGTAAGTGTGTGGTGGGTGGATGGAAATGAATGGAGTTTGCATCCCATTACAGACCTGCAATTAACATTTGCCTTTTCAATTAGTCTAACTACAAACTTAACCAAATGCCTAACCCTAAACACACCTTAATCAAAGTTTATTTGCCATAGATCCTAAGCTTTAGCTATAGTTATTAAAGCTATTTTCCCTTCAACAGGCTGGTATTTGCATTAGGTAACAGTTTGTTGCAGCAGTAATAGAAGTTGTAATTTCCTATTTTCAGAAATAACTTTTGTTATTTGGGAAATAGGGAAATCAGAAACAGAGAAACATTTGAGGCAAAGATAATGTCTGCTGTCAAGCATCATCACACACACACACACGGTGAGAGTGTTGCAGTGTCGCAACATCTGTTTCTCATGCAGCTTTGTACTCGCAGCCAGGCAGCCAGAGAGGGCCAGGCCTGGTGGCTCTTATTTAGGCTCTGAGCACTACTGACTCCCTCCGCAGGTCTTTTAAGATTAATTTGGGTTTTAAGCTGCTCTAATGTGGCTGAGGATTGCTCATTTTACTCAGCCTCTTTTCTCTTTCCCCCCCTTCCACACCCCTCTTTCATCGCAATCCTGACCTCTCGCCTTCTTTATTCACTCGATCAAAGAGTTGTGTGTCGTCCAGCTTCAGGCTGATACTGCTGTAACGTCTCAGCATGGATTTCTACCATATGAGTACGTTCTCACTTTCTTTTGCCCTCATTTACACTCTGATTTATATTACTCCTATTTCAGGCATCCATATAAACAACCCACATCATTTGGTATGCAACATCCCAGTGTGAAGCTGAA
>CALSBV010010309.1:10919098-10933074 GCA_943590825.1 Bovichtus diacanthus | reverse complement strand
ATTCGGTGGTTTGTCACATCTGCCCAGTCATCAGCGCACACACACACTATTCCAGTTGAGAATTTGCATCAGCAAAGTTTTAATAAAGCTTAGTGAAGTCTCGATAAAGTCTACGGCCAGCGTTCAATGTGTAATGTTTTAATTGAAGTGTCAATCACGCGTGTGTGTTCTGCTTATTATCTTTAATGTCTCGTCATTAAAGTGTGAGTGCGGTCACTTTATATCATTCACATCTGTCATAATTAACAACTGACTCATTTCTATTCCATTTTCTGGTTACATCTTTTCATGTTCCCCTTTCCCCCAGTGTCTCACTCTTGAAACACAGAGGACTCCCGAGCGTTAAACTCCCCTCACACGCTCGCCGCTCTCACACGCTTCACATAACGACATCTCTCACGAGTGTTTTACTAGGTCAGCTCCTGAAGAAGTGGAATTTTTTTTCTTTCCGTTACCATCCCTCCCTTCCTCCCTTCTCTCTGTCCATCTCTCTCTCTCTGTCTACACCTCCTGTTCATGGATCTTTTTTGACTTTGTTTGTTTGATTTGCTGAGGCGGTACTAATCCTCTGCTTGTCCCTCGCCTCTCCGCTCTGTATTTTTAGATTCTCTCCGTTTCTCTCGGCCTGACAAGTGTTTATGCACTCACAGTGTAGTGTGGCAGAGCCTTGAGTAGCCTAATCGTAATGTGATTACATGCCAACTGAGTTGCTGGAGATGATACTATGAGTGAAGGAAAATCCCTTTTTTCTTTTTTTTTTACAACCTGGGTCTTATTTTTGTGTAGTTTTAGTCATTATTGCTATCATTTATAACAATTTAGTTACAAACTAAATTGGAGTCCAATAAGTCAAGACACATGAGCACATTTGCCATAGTTCAATTTTCAATCGTCGTTTTGTATTTGAAGTTTATACGAGGAATATTCGGCTGTGAGTTTTGTTATCACCTTTGCCAGGAAGTCACTGCTCCTCTCCAAAAAAACAGTCTGTCACAAAACAAAACCACAATATGTTATTTTCACACTTTTGGGTTTTGTTCATATTAAAAAAATGTAATAAAACATTTTCATTTGTGAGCTTTGGAGCTGCTGTTATGTGGATTTTGTCACTTATTACTTCTTGACACTCTAGCTATTTCCCCCCGTTTCCAGTCTGTATGGGAAAATGGATAAAGTGTGATAAAGGGTTTAATTTCAGCGCTACACACGGTTAAATAGACAGAATTTCCATTTATAAGCTAAGCCCGTACGTGTGGACATGAAATAAAGAAGACTTTCGTAACTTCGTGATGAGAACATGATGTGTCGCCAGCTTGCGTCAACTGCACACGCCTTAAGTGATTTGTTTGGAGATGTCATAACAGGTTTCCTACAATCTGCCCATGCAGTAGGCTGAAAGGATGAATATACGATGACAAGATCAAGAAGTCTGTTGATTCTTCAAACCAAAAGTTTTGGCCTCGATGTTTCAATCGCAGACTGATGTGTAAGTGTGTTTTTGTGCTTTTGTGTCCATGCCTGTGGATGTGTGTTTTGGGACCGGAGTGTGTGTGTGTGTACTCCTCTATGTTAAACCACATCCAAGTGAATCACATTCTTGCAGTTGTACATGCTTTTTGCGGTTCCTGGCCCTGTTTTTGTCACTGCTTTGTGTGGGTATGTTGCTCAGCCATCCTAACTTATCATTAAAGTCTAAAATACTGTATGGGGGAATTCCTAAGCTTCCCGCTAGGAATCTCGCTGCCGCATTTGTCTGGAATGCTGAAAATTCATTTCCCTCCAGGAGGTGAATTCTAGACATCTCAAACGAGTATCTCTTTTTTATGAGGCTTATGAGGCAGGAGAATCTGCTGAAATGACACTAAATGTTCCAGGTTGGTTATCTTAAATGAGCACTCAGGAACGCTGCATTTAATTGAAGGGAATTTTCTGGATAATTGTCATCTAAGTGCTTTGGTGAACCCACTATATGTGATTAAACCTCGCATTTTAGCAATTTACCGTGACAAGTTAGACAACAACTTGAAGTGTGAAATAAAATGTTGCTAATGGCCCTCTCATGTTTTTCATCTCTAGTCTTTCTCAGGAGCCATAATGAGGATAATTGTTTGGGCTAAGACGGACCAAATGGGGACAATTCTTCCTCTTTTTTTCACTGCAGCAGTTTGAAAATGACAGAGCACACATGCTGTATTGTTACTTTGTCACTAAATCAACTGTTACCCGCTTAACAATGGGACCACACGCACTGCACCACACCTTACAACTGAGCTCAGTTATTAGAACAACCTTTCCCAGGTAGATCTATCACAGTCCACCTGAATGTCTCTCCAGGCCGAATGAATGAAACAACAGTTCTTGGACAGAGAGGAAGAGGGAGAGCATTGTGACTCTGTAACTTGGGCCTTTTGTGATAGCATGCATAGAGGTTAATACACCCATTATGGGCCAGACCTGTGCTTGTCTAAGCCTGTCCCATATGCAAGGTGGCAATTAGGCTGTGTGTGACTCCCCTATTCCCCCGACAGAGGCCAGTGGAAGGGGAGGAGAATGCAATCATTGTGTAGTCAATTAAACCAGAGGAAGGTTCTGCCTGGCTTTCCCCATTGTCAGGACAGGATGTGGGAGGGGCTGTGGTGGCCAGGTCTGGTATCACCGGGCCATCTGATCCAGGGGCTTGCCCGGGTCACCCCTCACCTCCCACCCCCCTTTTTGCAGCTCCGAGCAGCAGTGATGCAAACAGAAGAGCCTCTGTGCTGAAGTTGCAGGGAGACTCTTGGTTAATGTTGCCGCTTGCTGGGAACATTGTTCGTAAAAAAAAGTGTGCTCTGAGATTGACGAATAACGTAAAGCACATCTGTGTAACAAAGGACAGGGTAGACGTTCATTTTCAGTTCCCAGATATATAATATTGTTTATTTTTACACACGGGACACAACTTGCCGAAAGTCCAGTGTTTGACCTATCCACCGTGTCAATCCTCCTACACGGAGCCCCATGTTTTTGATATTTCAAAAAAACAAACATAATCCGGAAGAAAATTATTTTCCCTCGAAGTCTAATACACAATGCAGTTTAGTTGTATGGGAATTTAATTTTGAGGACACAAGGCTCGGAGAGAAACTGCATGTTTCCTCAGTCAGGAGCGTATTCAAGAAACAGCTGTCCTCCCAGTGGACCTGTGGGCAGGTGGTGAGTGTAGCAACAAACGTATCCAAAGATAAAAATACCTTAATGTCTCTGATTCTGCATAGTCGACAGCCAGCTCCTTCTATGTTTGAAGTTGGTTTGTGCAGCAGATAAATGAGAGAAAATGTGTTCATCTTCCCCCCAAAGCCAACTTTACCTCTGCTTAGTATACAGTGAACTTGCAGAATATAAATTGTTACCAAGTAATTCTAGCAAATTAACAAAACTAAGAGTCGACGGCCGCGCTAGCAGCTCTGTGACTTAGGCACAGCGGTGCTTTCGGTGCTAAACGCTAATTTCAACATGCCCACTTTGACAATGCTAACATGCTGATGTTGGTCAGGTCATGCTGTTCTATGCTAACATTTGAATTAGAATTAGACAAAAAGTACAGCTGAGACTAATGAGTCATATTTTTACCGGATGTTGGCAATAAAAGCCAAGTTAAATAATCACCAAAGCTATGACTATTCATCCTGAGGGGGGCATGAATGTGGCAATCCATCAAGATATTCCACTTAAAACCACAACTTCAACCTAGTGGCGCTAGAGAAAAAGTCAAGGGAGCATCAAAGTCATCAGGGTCTGAAACCATGAATGAACAAAAGTGTGTGTCAATCCATGTACTGTAGTAGATGTTGATATTGTGTTTTAAGTGAAAACTTTGACCTGCTGGTGGTAGATGAAAAAGTAAGCGGTTTAAAAGTCATTAGGATTCATCCTTTGGGCACCTTCCTTTGAAAATATCTGTACCAACTTGTATGGCACTGTATCCCAAGGCATTTGACTAAAAAAACAAATATGTCAACTGGCGCGGGAGGAAATGTCAGAGGATCACTGTTGTCAGTAGGCTTTATGCTCTGAGATCCACGAATGGCTGGACAACATTTCATGGCATTTCATCCAATAGTTGTGGTCGAACAAGTGACCTACAGCCTGACATTGCCATCTCTGGAGGCATGCTGCTAGTGAGACTGAAAAAAAGCCACCTAGTCCTAACGCTATGCTGCGTATTAGCCATGCAAATAAAAAAAAAACGTTTTGTTATGTTGTGTATCAGATTACATTACATTGTAAGACGTTATTGTGTCCTCCTTGTGAGGTACAGTATATGCACAAGAAGGAACAATGCACCAACAAGCCATCATCATTACACCATGATGAATTGGGACACAGTCTGCAGTGGCATTAAAGGTCACATTACAAAATGCAGTCGTCAAACAATGATGCATGGACAGTGCCTCATGATACGCTGTATGAGCAGTAATAGTGAAGAGAATATATTGCCTCTCGGATTCTTGCCTTTTTACATCAGAGCTACTGTTTCCTTTGCTTACTTCACTTTGTGCACGAGAGAGTGTGCTGCAATGTATCTTTAGAGCGATGTCTTTGATAGATACTGAATGCACAGAAATGTGTCAGAAATGCATTCTTGGTTCTGGTGTGAAGACATCCCAAGTCTCCTCCTTATTCCTTTCACATACAAATTAACTCTATTTACCCTCAAGTGCACTGGACTCGTTCTATCCCACTTAGCTCTTACACAAGGATAAATGCAACCCATGGAACTGTTTTTCCTGCGGTTTCACCACTTCCTCCTTCACCGCCATCACCCACTCATGACCACAATGACATCTCTCAGCCACCACTTAGCCTCTGATAGATGGTTTCTATTTAGGAAACGGCATCCGACCGCAAACCACTGAGCACAACAAGACTGTTGACAGGTCTAAATAGAAGAGTTCAGCGGCGGGAGAAGCGAAGGAGCACAAACATCCGTGCCTCGATTTGGGGGCCATCGCCTGCAAAATATCTTTCTGGAAAGACTCTTTTGATTGCTTTGTTTGCTTGGGGTATCAACATTTTTTGCGTTTTATGTAGTGAGGTTTCACTCGGTGGAATGCAATCCATTTTGGGACGGCGAGGGAAAGCGGCGTTGAAAAATAACTGACAGCCCGCTAAAATTGAGCTGTTCCCTCTCTGAGCTGAATGTAGCGGTGGATGAACCGCAGGAGCTTTTAGCACTGAAGAGAACAGGTTGTTATGACTACCCCAAAGCTTCTCAGGTAATTAATAAACACAGTCATTAGGGAGCTAAAAACAAAAGACAGTGTTACTAAATCAAATGGTAGTCATCAGTCATGCGCTGCTGGAATATGGCATTTTAACAAGCCTCACATCAGACTAATTAGGGGAAAGTCGTCAGAGATAATCAAAAGTAAACGACAGCCTCTGCGGATCTGCTGCTGCGTGCTTACTTGCTTACTTACTTACTGTGTGTGTGTGTGTGCGTGCGTGCGTGTACATGTTTGCCTCTGACAGTCTTAATCTGTTTTGGTGGCGTGTCCACATTCAGTTTAGTGCAAGTACACACAGATGGGGAAGGGAGTGACTGGCCAGCAGCCACGCTGTCCTTTAGGAATATGAATTTAAAAGGAGAGAGGTGAGAGGAGGGAAAAGAAAGAGTGCAAAAGTAACGGAGATGTGTCTGTGGATACATGCCTGACTAGTTTATACCCAGGGCACACACTGCCTGAGGAAGGGCAGCGAGAGAACAACAAATAAATAAATCCAAATTTGGATCCAAACTGGTGCAATATCGAAATCGCAGGAGGTACAATATTTGTTAAAGGCCAAATATTTGTCAAAATACCATTCTGAATTAAATAGTGTGGTGCTGCAGAGATTTCCCGGCCTACAAATTGTATTCTACAGACTTAAGAAAAAAAACCTTTGTTTGGTAAGGATCCTCGCAAGAAATCCCACCATGATCATTCTAATATATTTTTCAATGAAAATAGAAAAAGATTACGCAAAAATGATCATTCTATAATATTGTGAATCATATTGCAAGTATAATATCAGTCAAAATAATGTATAGCAGACGTTAAACAGGGTTGTATAGAGTATGTGATGTGTGTCAGTGTGTTTGTGTGAGTGTGCAATTTCTTATCTTTGGGTCAACATAATAGGATTGTTTTGGATGAGGCATCTGCATAAATCCCCCCCACACACACACACACACACACACACACACACACACACAGATAAGATAATGGATGTCCAGAATGCTTACTCACAATCCAATTAAGTTCTTTTGGCTCAAACCATGGAGAAACCTTCCATGTCCTCGCTGAGAGTGGTGTGTGTGTGTGTGTGTGTGTGTGTGTGTGTGTGTGTGTGTGTGTGTGTGTGTGTGTGTGTGTGTGTGTGTGTGTGTGTGTGTGTGTGTTGGGGTTTTTAAATGAATGCTTCTCAGGTTTTAACATAATTTGCTCTAATGGGTGTTTGCTGTTCAGCAACTACTTAGTGATAATCAAATAAATCTTAACGGCCTGTAGTGCAGGCTAACTCGGAGCACGGACCTTCGTGCAGAGCCTCTCAGTAAATATTCTCAGTTTAGGGATGATTTATATAGTTTTGGCAGGTATTCCAGTCTTCTCCTCCTCAGCACTCAATCTGGCCAACTCATCTGCCAATTTCCACTCAGGGAATCTGCTTTGAATTTCATCCGAAGAGGAGAACAGAATTGTATTTTCACCCTGGTCACAGATTTCTTGTAGCTTTTTATAACCTCAAATGTATTTTATGACTAAGAGAAAAACATGTATTTTCACCCTGGTCACAGATTTCTTGTAGCTTTTTATAACCTCGAATTTATTTTATGACTAAGAGAAAACATGCAGCCAACCTAGAAACACAGCATTGCTCCAGCTTTTAAGACCTTGTATGTGTTCAAACTTGGCAGCATCCACCCTTTTATTTACCCGACAGTCAAATGCAGTGAACAATCGCAGGGAATTCAGACTGAGTGTAGCTGCTTTCTATATCTTTCCCCAAATCCTCCTAAGTCAGAGTGGAGAGACTACTTTTCGCAAGCCCTGCAGTTTCTGCAGTTTACTGACACGCTCAGACTGGGATTCTATTCTTCCCTCTTTTCATCAGCTTCAGCTTACATGTCATGCTGAATACCAGGACTTGTTACTCAGTCCCTGTGAGATGGAGACTCATGGTAATGCCCATTGATTTTTGTGTGCGGGCAGAAACAAAAACTTGCACACACAGTCACATACAGGGAAAGCTCTTAAAATCCCTATTGATCCCAACAAGCGGAGCGCTATTCAGTTTGTTTTTATTATGGAAGTGATGTCGGCCTTTGCGGCATTTGTTGATCTTTTGGTGCCTCTGTAAGAACAGAAGTGTCAAGGTGGATGCCGTCTTTTACTTTTTCCCACATTATGTAGTTTGAATCTAGCTTGGAAGCATTAGCCCCCCCCCCCCCCCGGCCAATATGCTCCTCCCTCCTTCTCTCATGACTTCTGGAGCTGTGAGGGATAGAGACAACTGGCGAAGGCTTTCTGGAGGAATTTCCTGCCGGAATAGATCGTACTGTGCTCCTCTGTTCGTGTGTATTAGTGCCTTCTTCTACATCATGAATGCTCTTTGTGACACTTGCGGGCGGTCGGGTGTAATATTTGTGGTAATAACAATCCACAGCATTCCTATCTTCCTAGTGAATCTTTAAGCTGGATTTTATGGTGGATTGCCTGGTGAGGATGTTCAGTTTTGTATAAAAATGTCTACTTTTTGGGAACAGGTGGTTGGCCGTTAAAAAAAAACAAAAAAAAAAAAAACTGCTGTTCAAGATACAACATCAGTGTTTATGAAAAATAAATACCGAGGAAGGCTGCAGGAGAGACTCTCATGCTGTCAGTATGCAGTGTCAACACTCACATTATGAAGCTTATTGTTCTAAACATCCCCAAGCTTGCGCATTTCGACATCTAATCGCTGTTGACCCAAGAATACCCTTGATGTTTGTGTATGTTCTGCATAATTCATAGTTCGCATTCTGTGCAAAGCGCACCCTTGGAAGGATTGCCTCAGACTTGTGCTATTGAAAGCGGTTAATCCTCTCTGGATGGATATGTAAATATGACCAAGTGTGTTGCTCCTGATTGTTGAGGATAAACCGACGCGTGTTTGTTGTGTGTGACGATGTGGGAGAGAGGGGAGAGACAAACCGCAAGCATAAAGACCAGTCCCATCTTCAAGTATATAATCTCTTTAGTGACATTGCATACATGAAAACAGCGGTATTATTCCAGTATATAAACCTACAGTCAATCTTACATGTCGGTCATAGTATTTGTGATATGTGGGGGTCTTGGATTCTGCCAAAGCGACACACAGTCCTAAATCAGCTCCATCCAGTTCTTAGCTTGATAAAGGAATCTGTTTTTAAGTAATTCTTTTGTGCCTTCTCATTCTCTTGCCCACCCTCCTCTCTCGCTCCTTGATTTTACTTGACAAGGCATCAACCACTAATACGAATGCTGTATAGCGTTGGAGCCCAGGAGCCAGGTGATTTTGAGCGCCTTTGAGAAGTAGCTCTGTCTGCTGAGATGTCTTGCCCGCCTTAATGACACTTTTGGGATCCAACTCCTCCCAGCCAGGGCCAATCCCTCGTCCCTCGCACAAAGTCCATGTTCTCCGCATTTAGCTTACATCTATCGGTGCTCTCAAAACAGAGAGCTGCAGCTGGGCTGATGAAAGTCTGCCAGGCTGGAGCAATGTAACGTTCTGCAACGCAAGTGTCCCCTCGTGCCAAGTATTCTCTTCAGATGCCTCTCACGTGTGTAAAGCTGTAGTGACTTTATATTTGAGGCCAAGCTCGAAGAAAAAAAAACCCGATACGCTCTATTGTCGTCATTTCCTTGGTGAACAACTTTTGGCGAGATCCTCGATTTTTTTTGTTTCTCCCATCAGGAGATTTTCCTCCACGTCCCCTTTTTTATTTCTTAAAAAATAACCGTTTTCAACAGAAGTACAACAGCCTGAGGGCATTACACTTACATAAATGATAAATCCAGTATGGCAGAGATAGGATGGGAATAGCATGTGTTTTTAATACATTTAATTCACTAGACACCAACAGCATCTAGAATAATGCTGTTTTCTGATGCTGTAATAGCTGCTGAAGATACATTTGTAATTATTATAAAATGACTGTATACATGTACTGTATATGAAAGTACCTGTGATGTAGAAAGTTTAAAATGTTAATTAAACACATCTATTTTGAAAAGGAGAATATGTCAGTTTTCATAATTACACTGACTTAAATAATTCGTTTTTTTTCCTCTGTGCTGTTGCTGTAAAAAAAAAAAAAAACATTCTGATGTTAAACTGTTGTAATGTCACCAAAACTGTAGAGAGGTCTATTTTCTGATTATTCTGAGTGAATGAAATGCAATTGAAAGCGTTTGAGTCATTAGACATTTAGTCTATTGATATCAGAAAGCTGCCATTTGGTAGCACTTCTTACTTAAAGCCACCAGTGAATACGCTTTTCGAGTAACAAGCACAACACTTATTTTGACAGGGAAAAGCGCTAATGCATTCACCAGATTACGGCTTTGTGAAAATGAAAAATACGCAGTGATACTAATAAGATTTTCAGTTTTTTCTTATTTTTTTTTCAGACATATTCCAAGTGCGCTCACAACTCAGGGGAGCTCTTTAAGATGATTGTAGGGAAGGGATCCCAAAACCCAGAAATAATTCAGCAGCTTTGGATCAGGTCTTTTACAGTGATTTCAGGCCTTTAAACACTCTGCGCTATGGAGCGATGTGCCCAGGGGAACACGACTGAGTATGTCACACCAGTCAATTAAGGCCAATGGAGAGAAAAAAAAGTTTAAAATTCACAGCCATTTCGGAAATAGCTCTTAGAGTAATGTAGAGCACTGAGGCGAAGGAAGTGAGATTCAGCCTACATAGCTGCATCATGGGAGATTATTTGACACAGCCTACATGTTGACCAGGCAACAGGGATTTCCTTACATTACTGATCAGCCAAATGGACTTCACACTGATTCTTAACAGTAGAGGTTACAGTGCTTTTTTTTTTTGATCAGGCATCTATTGGCATCTCTCCCAAGCAAAGTGCTGGCTGAACCGTTCCAGACTAAAACGAGCGGAGGGAAATTGTGGGCAGGGATTGCGATAAAACTCATGTTCTATTTATAAAGTACGGCACCGTTAATGTGTGTCTTTTTTTTTTTTGTTGTGTGTGCGCTAATCCCCCCTCCAGGCATTAAAGGGTTTTTCAATCAATCATATTTTTCGGTAAGAGCTTTTTATGTTCATATTTTTATTTTGAAGTTGAGCTCCTGTTTTAGTCCCTGATCCCCAACCTGTCTGTAGTCCTATAGTATTGTGTGTGTTTTATTTCCAGCACCCTGTGTAGTCTGCATCTGTGTAGGGTAGTTAGAGAGCAGCAGGGCTTTGCAGAGCCATAAGCCATGGTCTGATCCCTGACATATACAGACAGGGACTCCCAGCCATCTGGCCAGATGAGACAGTTGGATAGGCACATTCTCTCTCTTTGACTCTCTATCGTGACTCAACATGACTCGCCACACACACACACTCACAGACACAATTTACACTAGCTCTGAGGGTTTCTGTCATTTATTCTCAAGGGTTGCCGGAGAGCTCTGGTGGTCACAGATAGTGACCTCGCCCACAGCCCCGCAGCTTCCCTTAAAGCCCTACATTTAGATTCCGAATTCAAGGCCTTAGTTTCTGCCCGCAGGTTTTTATTACAGACAGAAAGTCAGACAGCCAAGACAGAGTGAAGCAACTGGAGATAATTGGGAGAGAAGGAAAAAGTGAGATTAAGCTTAATGGGATAATTGGAAGAAAGAGCACAGAACACACTGTATAAGTTTTTTTTAAGATAAAAGTCAGGCTAAAGGGGCTTTCTTTGTAATTTATAAAGTAGCTTTGTAACATACTGTAACTACACATTCATACAGCTGTAAGAATTGACTTCTTAACATGTGTTTATATAAGGCGTGTGTCTACATAGCATTTGTTTTTCTGGCAGAAATGCGCTGGGGAGCACTTCATCCCAGCGTTGCATCAAACAAACGCTCCCAGTGCTTTTTGTTTTTTTAAATGTTTCTATGCCAACAATATCTTAACAACATATCACCACTCCAACCGCCGTTGTATGATAGACTAGCATCACTGTTTGCTTTTTATTGTCTATTCGGGCTACTATCTATTTGTTTGACGTTGTTTTTTCACCATGAGCACCAACCGGAGGATACTTGACCTTATACTTTGTGCGAATGAGCTCGTCACCCCTCAATCTGACAGGTGTGTAGAGCAAGGTGCGCCATCCGATGTGTACGGCAGAAAAAACACTCACCACCAGCAAAATTCATTATCTGTCTGTCGTCTCCTTTTCTGTGGATACAGCCCAAAGATTTATTATTTAAGCATATATATATAGGAGATATTACGTTGCCATCTATGAAGGACAATTCCAACATGTAGTGTATGGTGCATTCCTTCATAATGGTCCTAAATGTATCAATCATATGCCCTCATTTTAATAACTCATATCATTAAAGAAACTATATGACTCTCAAGGGCACCCTACTCTGATAACATTTCAATCCATAGATATTTGCACCTCTACACTTACACATACTGAATACTTCATGCAGCAGAAAGCTGATAATCTTGCTCAGTCTTCATATCAATTCCACACCCTCACCCAGCTCATGAGTATTTAATAACTTTGAAATTGAAGCACAGACTCAGGCCATCATTCGGCTTCTTCAAGTCCAGTCTTTTTCCCTGCATTCTTATAATGACATCGCTCATACTGCTTCCCACACATGCAGATAACTTGCCTTTCCCTCCTGGCGGCGCCTCACCCTGTGTGTTGAAAATAGCTGAGGCTAGAACACAAGTTGTGTAACATTGATTTGAAATTCAATCTAGACAGCTACCTTGGGGCCCTGGGACGATTCTTAGATCCCTCTCCGATACCGATGCTGGAGGAAGCAAAGAAGCATGGAGGAAAATAAAGAGGACTCAGCAGACACAGAGTCACGAATACGCACAAAACGTATATATATATATATACACTCACAGTACGTTGCCGTGTGCAGATGTAAACACAAGCACGTACACCTGCACATCCTTGACAGACTTTGCTTGTGCTCCCTCTGATACTTCTGCATGTAGTTCTGCTGACAGATAAGCACCCTCTGACACAAATCACCAGGCAGAAGAGGTTTTTATCTCACAATCTTTTATCCGGTCCTCCATCCTTCCACCTGTCTGTCACCTTGAGAGGTGTTGTTAGTACTCTACAAGGTGCCATTTACCCAAGAGTGTCCTAAGTATATCGCACTAATCACTTCTCCAAAACTTTCACATGCAAAAAAGACTATATTCCACAGTAGGAAAGACTCACCATAGTGTCCTTTCCTAGTGCCAAGATGGAGGGAAAATGATATATACTTTGGTGAAATTAGTTTTTTTTAAACATCAATGGTGGGACAAATTGGCTGGAGAAGAGAAGAGCAAGAGAAGGAATGACAGAGACGTGGACATGGCTGCAGTAGAGGAATAAGTGGAATAAAAAAAGGAGAGGAGCGAAGCTGCTGGACGTTTGATAATTGGTGTTAAGTGGGGTCACGCTGGCCGGAGGGAATCTCATTTGGTTGCACCGTAACCAAACTGAATTGGTAAATCAAAGCAGGTTAGAAAAACTAAGCAGGGCTTGATATTATTGAATCTCCTCTTATCCTTTTTTCTCCTCCTACGTGGGGGAACCAGATTTCTTGGAACCGTTAGTTGCATGCAGATATTTTTCTTATTACTTATTCTCTTCTTGTAGTCATATGACTTTTTACTGGTACGCTTTGACCATTACAGTTCCTCGTCTTGTTTAGAGGATGCAACCGCTTCGATCAGGAGAGACGGGTGACTGAAGTAAATATAACGTTTTATTACGTCAGATGAAATGTGATAATAAAGTCTTGACAGCAAGTCTTTGGCGCTGAGACTCTGCGGGGAGATTTGTAATCGAGGGGCGTCTGCCCTAAGCAGCATAAAGATAAATCCCTCCATGGAGTCCAGACACTGGTGGTGGACGTGGCTGATGAATCTTTGAAGACTGGGCGGAGATGGGAAGATGGAGGTGCGCATAACAGCAGCATGAACATACTAAAGGCAGAGAGAAGCTTATTTAAAAAGAGACGGCAGCAAGATGATAGGCTAACAATGGAGGTATATGCTGTTGGATACGTGTGACCGGCTGATGAGAACAACTGATATCTGGGTGACAATGACAGCAGGAATTTATGAGTGAGCATTAGTGAGAGGAGTGAATGGCAGGATGTATGAGGAATAAACTACAGCATGCAAAATAATAGACTATAAGACGCTTAAAACATACTTTGCAACGCACTTAGTCTTGGAATTACATGATGAATGTAAATCCAAAATTCACTCTCTTTCAGCTCCGTTTTTGGTCTCCTTCATTTTACGTCCGAGATCTTTTCATTTGTGTGTGAGTGCATGTGTTGCAGTTGCTTTTATCCAGAACTCACAGCAAAGCACTCCCCATGTTATCTTAGCCACACACACACACACACACACAGACACACACAGACAGACAGAGACAAAGACGCCTGTCAGTGGGGGGCTGAAATCTGCTGTGGATTACCAATAGATGACAGATCCCCCATGCACCCTGTCTGTCTCTCAGTCTGTCTCCTTCTCTTATTCTCTATGTTGGATCAGCAGCAAGATGCCATTACAGCAGTCGGTCAATGTGAGTGTGTACTGTATGATTACACACTACGTGCTGTCACACCTTCAGTCAGCATGAATATTTCATTCCAACAGGTGATATAGTGGTGGTTAGCGTTGATTGTCTCTCACCGGGTTTGTCTCTGCTGCTCTCTCTCTGTCAC
>CALSBV010010309.1:10907272-10918698 GCA_943590825.1 Bovichtus diacanthus | reverse complement strand
TGTGTGTGTTCGTATGTGTGTGTCTCTGTTCGTATTTGCGAGTGTGTGTGTGTGTTCTTGCTTTATAGCTTCTCACAACAAAAACCTGTTATTGCCTTACATTCAAAATTCTAAGCTTCCTCCCGGACAGGAAATTGCATTTTACATCTTGGTGACCATGGCAACCGAAGCCTGCGATGTGTGTCAGTCAGCTTTACGTTACACATTCTCAAAGCAGAAAGTGAAATCGGGGAAGAAGAAGGAGAAAAAAAAATCATATATAGTGTAATAGCTTGGAAGAAACACAACCTTATAGCGAGGTTGTCTTTCTCTCTTTATTTCCATGCAAAGTAACTCATTAAAGTACAAGCTGTTTTATGTACAAATCGTAAGAAAAGTCCTCCATTTCACATCTCATTGTTCAAACTTTGCATGTCTTTATGCCGCTGAGCCTTTTTAGCAGCACTGATTACCTACCCATGATAAGGTGCCTCGATAAAGGCATATTTGAGTGATAACAAGTGCTCCGGATCGTAAGGTCACCTTTTAAAAGCAAGTGCTCTTGCTACCTATTTATTCCACCCTCTCTTCATCTACACAGTATATGTAACCCCTGCTCTGCACCCTGAAAATAAAAACACCATGAGTCCCCTCCTTGCGCTCTGGGTGAGAAAGAAGGGATCACAATAGCAGCAGTTGACTCATGGGTAAATGGCTGCTTCCTTGACAAGTAAAAGAACAGGAGGACAGATAAATTAGGAGAGACGGAGACAAGGGAGGATGGGAAAACAATGCAACCTGAAGTCAAATCCACACTAGCATGTATGAGTACGCGTGTGTGTGTGAGGTTTAGCTGACTGTGTGCAAGCGGAGCAGGTTAATGTCAGGTGTGTTTGCATGTTAGAAAGAGTAAGCAAGTGTGGGAATGTGGAGAGATCAGAGACTGACACAACGAGGCTTCTAGCAGTTCCTGACGCAGATACATGGCTCGGTTGGCAGGGATTCACATCTCCTGGGTGTCTGTCTGTGTGTGTCTGTCTATGCGTGTCCGTCCGTGTGTGTTTAATGGGAGGAACTGCAGGATGTGAGCGAGAATTGTAACAATAAACTTTATTTACATAGCACTTTTCTAACCAAGGTTACATAATGCTTTGCGAGATAAAGAGGCAAACAGACAATTACAAAAAAAAAGAACATTTTAAATAGTTTAATGCGTTTTACAACATTGAGCAAAGGAGCTAATAAGAGAAAAAACACAATAAACAAAACAACTAAAAATCATTAATATAATCAATAGAATAATTCCTCCATACATCAACAGGTTTTAAGAGATGACCCAACGGATAAAAAGTGAAATCAGGCCACAAACTCTCTTATAAAAATGTGTTTTTAAGATGGGGCACTAAGAATGTACCGTTATGGAGATATGGTTTTGAATGACCTTATTGTCTTTGTCGTGATATTGTTTAGAACACCATCCCCTCCCTGATGAGTCAGTAAGAGAGGGATGTTACAAGCAAAGAACATTTTATAAATCCACATTTTCCACTTTCTCATCTTTCAGCCCGCAATTTTAAGAGATCTTTTTCAGATTAGAGGGGATATAAATATAGAAATGTCCACTCTTATCATGTTTCCTCTTTTTTACTCTTATCTAAACTTTTTTTTTATGTCACAAAAAATTAAATCACATTAAAAAGAAATGGATTGCCTTGACTAAAAGATGTTATGTTTAATGTTTTATTAACCGTTATCTCTCAGGCAGACCCGAGATCAGGAAACCCCTCCAGACTTCTTCTACTTCTCCGATTTTGAGAGGCACAACGCTGAGATAGCAGCTTTTCACTTGGACAGGTGAGTTATATAATCTTTTCTTTTCCTTAAAAAAAAAAAACCCTGAGATGTCTTTGTGACTCATCTGTTTCCTGTTCGAGCACATTTTAAAATCATCCCTCACGTTCTGTTCCAGGAAGAATGACAGGTCGCACTTGTCCGATCATACAGACAACTACACTTTTACCCATTTATAAACCGGAGGTGTGCCTTAATGGACTTAAAATGAGAAAATCTAAATGGGATTTGGTACATGAGGGATTAGATAACACGCCGAGCGCTGGGATCATCTCCTTTACTCGCGGCTGAGTATATTGATTTCCACATGATCCTTTTACTCTGCAGACTTCAGCTGACAAGGTAAAAAAAAAAAAAAGAAAAACCTTCTCAACAGAGCAACACTAAGAAGAGTCAAACGTGATAGTTTGGGATTCTGGGGGAGGATGATTAATGGTGCGCAGGTCGTCTTGAGGGCCGCTGAGGGTGCGGTAATTACTTCACACATGCTCACAAACACACACTCTCGCTCTCTGTTAGATGAGGTCAGCGACATGTGTTTGCGTGGGCAGGAAGATGGAGCCGAACAGGAAATCGCAGGCATGACATTTCTACCGGGACATGGTTTTAGAGCAGGGTGGGGGGTGGGAGGGGGGTGCTTCTGTAAACCCTAAAGAGCAGTTTGTTTTTTGGATTGCATGCACCATGCGGGGCTGCCGAAGAATTATAGACCTGACCACAGCAGCCTCTGGATACCAGTTTATGGCTTCATATTGAACCAGAAATGCAGAGTAGGAAACTAAAACTTTCTTTGTTAACCCTTTCTATGAAGACCACATCTATGGTGCAATATGAGGGCATTCATAGTGAATTATAGTGCATTTATAATGCTTCATGACTGCACTCATAAACACACGTAATACTTGATGCACTATATCAACAGGTGTCTTAAGGATGCTCTTGACTAGTTATAAACTAGAGGTTTACTGATGGGGCTTTTAATACATTATGACCACCTAAACACACGTCAACAACCAGCTGTAGTAAGGGCTATTAATTAATTATTAATTAAGCTGTAGTATGCGATAATAGTCCATGCAGTATCATAAGTTATCATTGTATTTGTTAAAAAGGTGAAGTAAATATTGATGCAACTATAACAATGCCTGCTTCATCATAACTTTGCTTTGTTGGTGCTAACTTTAGAGTAATGCATTTTGAAGATTCTGTGCTGCATCATAAGTGAATATTATGTAGTGGCGTCTTACATAATAATCACTTATGATGCAACAGAGACCATATTCGTCAAGATCCTCCAGAAGACTCTTATAATTCAGTATAAGTCACATCTATAATGCTTTACGACTGTTGATGTAGTGCATCAGAAAGCATTAAAAAAATTTTTTTTTATTTATCCTCTGCTCTTTAGCATATTCCCATCTGCTTTGAACTCCTTGTGACTCAGGGCTGTGTAATAGGTGGAGTGCACACAAATAGATGCTTGAGTGTGACACACACACACACACACACACACACACACATGCAAATGCACACACAGGTGCTCCTTTGTCACCAGGGCCCGACATGACGGTGCAGTTTGTAGCTCCTGAATGCGTCTCTCTGTAGGCTAGAGTTTCGCCAAGTCTGTTCCAGTTAGCCGGTCTGCCTGTGTGTGCGCCCGCTCCCAGGAGACTTATCTTTAGTCTCAAACGGGTCAGGGTCATTTGGACTGCAAATATACAGTGAGGAAGGCTGAACGGGCTGAATAGGTTTAGTGTTCTGACATAAGAGCATAAGAGAAGAAGGAGAGAGAGAGACAGATGGAGGCAGAAAGGGAGAATCCGTATATATAGTTGGAGGGTCGGGGTGTATTTGTCTGCGTTTTAGTGTGTCAGTGCGACAGGTGGCATCACACATACACACAAGCACACACTTTCTCTGTCCCGGTCTTGTTTGGATGCTGAAGTTGGATGTCAGTAAATGAAGCTTTTGATGCCAATCACAAACGCTGAGAGAGAAAACACTGTAAAGATGTTGAATTATTAAAGACGTCTTGTACTGACAGCTTGGATTGAAAACCGCTAAACATTTTTCTCCAAAAAAAAGTATCCTGACGTCTCACTTTTTCTTTGTGCTGTCTTTATTTAGAGATTAACTTGACATACTGTATGTGGGGCACAAGTTACTCCCCGTTTGTTCTGTAGGCATGCAGGGGACTATAAATAGACAGATGATGCGAGCAGGTACTGGGAATCCAAGAGCACTGGGTCAGAGCGGCTCAAAAAGACGGGGCACGTGCTCAGGCTTCATTGCTCTCCTGGTTTGCTGGAGATGCTCTAAAAATCTGCACCACCTGGGGCATCATGGGAGAATGAGCTGGAGGCGGAACATGTTTTGTAGCTGCACCTGTTCAGGGCAGAGTAGAGTTGAAAACACTGTGTAATGCAGTACTAATTTAGACCTGACTTTTCCAGTCTTCCACTGTGGCAATCTTGAAATCCACTGTGTTTAAAATACGTAACATTACCTCTCTCTCTTTCTTTAGGATCCTTGACTTCCGGAGAGTGCCCCCGGTGGCAGGGCGACTGGTCAACATGACGAGGGAGATCAGGGATGTGACGCGTGATAAGAAGCTGTGGAGGACCTTCTTTATCTCACCAGGTAGAAACTCTGCCAGCCTCTGCTGCTTGGCACAGTGATGCAGCTTCTTGGCTGTCACACTCATACTATTTGGACAGAGCGCTGAACAACACTGGCTTCACTTGTAAGACACTACGGCTTTAAACAAACTGGGTTATGCACAAAGTGGGTTATGTATCTGCAGTTGAGGTTAGTCTGAGTTTGTATGTCCTGTTCTGCTCTTCGAGGCAGTACAATGAGCACGAATGTGCTATAGCATGTGTGGTGACAAATGCAGTCATAGCTAAAAGTCACCACAAGGTGGCACTGTAAGTCAGTTTATTCGAGAAAAAAAAGCTCTACTAAAATCTTAGCACACTTACAAACAACCACTCAATAAAAACTATAGCCTGATTTCAATGTGTGCTCATGTAGAGCTCAGCCTGTAAGTACAGAGGGAATGAAGAACACGTTTATTAATTATTATTAAAGATAAGATAGATGAATTAAGAAATAGTTTGAAGGTTTTTTCCGTGATCATTATACAAACAATTTACGGAATCAAAATATGAACTTCAAATGAAATGGTGCCTGTATTTTGAGCAGCCAGTTGTATCTGTATTCACACCATCTCAGCAGGAAGACATACAGGTTCTCTTTGATTGTAATGTGCCATCTTTACTGGGTCAGTCCCTCCCTGCCTCTGTGACCCGTGTTTAACCTGCACCCGAGATTAGAAAACCTCCTGATTTTTTTCACTGTCAAGCTCTCTTTTCCTCAAAGTCTCCATGTTGGCTCCCTCATTCACGTTGAGCCACGTGGCAATGTGCGAGCCACTATGTGTGCTTCCTCTTTGGCACCATTTTCAAATTGTGTCGTCTTCTCCTCCTCAGCCAATAACGTCTGCTTCTATGGTGAGTGCTCGTACTACTGCTCCACTGAGCACGCTCTGTGCGGTAAACCGGACCAGATCGAAGGCTCGCTGGCAGCCTTCCTGCCGGACCTGAACCTGGCCAAACGCAAGACGTGGAGAAACCCCTGGAGACGCTCCTACCACAAGCGCAAGAAAGCCGAGTAAGACACAACACGTTCATGAATCTTTCGATACGCCTTATGACATTTGAGTCAGGCTTTCAACTCCGCTGATTACTATCACTAAATATATAGATCCAGTTATTTTTTTATACATACATTTCTTCTGTGTTCTCAGGTGGGAGGTGGACCAAGATTACTGTGACGAGGTTAAACAGACTCCTCCCTATGACCGAGGCACTCGACTGCTGGACGTCATGGATATGACCATCTTTGACTTCTTAATGGGTAAGAGTAGATGAAACTGGGTAGGACTTCACATATAAATATATAGCATTTAGAGATGAATAAATGGCATATTTACTTCTTAATTGACTGCAGCGTCCTCACATTTTCTCGCCACTTTGCTCTCTCCTTGTCCAGGTAACATGGATCGACATCATTATGAAACTTTTGAGAAGTTTGGAAATGACACCTTCATTATTCACCTAGACAACGGAAGAGGGTAAAAGCACTTTTAAACTGTCTGTCTTAACAACCACTAGATATTTGCCCCACAGTAATGAAAAGATTAAATTAACATAAACCACCTTGCAATTACTGAGGTATTATAAAATATTATACTCTATATAAATATTCTATATTAAATTGTTGGATTGAAATCTACTGTATTGGCTCACGCACATCTCGAGAAGCTTCGTCAGAATTAATGAAACAATCGGCTGAACAGCAAAGTCTGACATGTGTTGGTGATCGTTCCTGCTGACCTTTGTTCCCTTGTAGGTTTGGAAAACACTCCCATGATGAGCTGTCCATCCTGGTGCCTCTCAGCCAGTGCTGCAGGTCAGACTTCTTCGGGTTTCTTTTGTCCTGTTAGTCAATCAGTCCTTCCTTCAGCCCTTCCAACACTTTCGACCAGCGCAAGTTACTGTATCTCCACTATTTACTGTGGGAATCCATCTCCAGAGAATGAGTTGTGTAGTCGGTGACCATCAGGCCTCACCTATATACGTCTAATGTGAAGATTACTATGAAATATGTTAAACCCTTTTCTTTCCTTTTCTTTTGCATCACCCTCCGGACAAAGTGCACATTTTTTGCACCTGCAGTTCAAATGATAAGCTCCCTCATTTATGAAAAGGCCTAGTGGTTAAGACGCCATACAACCATAATGTTCCCGGTTTCTGTCTGTATCTTTACTTGCATCTGTCCAATCAGGGCAAAAATGGCAAGAAAAACACATCAAAAGCAATACTTTACCTCTTAAATGCCGCCACGGTGAACGAAGAATCCAAAAACGGAGGGAATTCCACGTTTAAATAAAGCAAAATTACATCAAAACATCCTTTTGCAAACTCTCACACAACTCCTGTCGTATGCTCACTACTTCCCAAACGCATGCATTTTTACTACAACCTTACTATTTTAAACACTTTCGCATAAACAATCTCACGCTAGCGCAGCAATGCTCCTCATCATGCGGCTGGATAAACGAGACTTGTATTATACTGCATGAGTTGTACGAGTTATTTGTAAACGGATGTGTTGATGTCATTTTGTCATTTTTTCCCCATTTACTTCAATTCATCAAGAACTTTCTTCATCTTAGGATTCTTTGTTTACCGCGGAGACATGAGAGAAAAACAAAAGTTTTCTTCACAAATTCAAGTTAACGCGCGGGAAGTAATTGATATACAAGTTATCATTTTGGGGATGAAGTATTCCTTTAATATAGCTCTTGTACTGTCATCATAGTAAGCATATATGAAGCAATATTAGATATTATACTTTAATTAAAAAATAATTTATTCAATTGTCCTTTCCAGGGTGAGGAAATCTACTTACCTGCGTCTCCAGCTGCTGGCCAAAGAGGAGTACCAGCTGAGCTCCCTGATGGAGGAGTCCTTGCTCCGTGACCGACTGTCCCCGATCCTCATCCAGCGTCACCTCCAGGCCTTGGACCGCAGGCTCCGGCTGGTGCTGCAGGTCATGGCGGGCTGCATAGAGAAGGAAGGTTATGTTAATGTTGTGGAGGAAGATGTAGTCGGGGACACAGCCACCCACAGGAGCCGCGGCCACAGGTAGTGAGGGCGAGACTCGAGGGGGACAGAAACCGCCAGAGACACATGAACAACGGACCACGTCTGTGGCTGTCCGACCAATGGGATGAACCAAAAGTCCCACTTCTGATATCAAGCTGAATTCAGTGAATTCCAAGACTTGCCATCATTGCCTCTCTGGAAACTGCTTTTACGTGTGTTTGTATAGAAGAAACCGTCCACAGCTGCCATGAAAGACTGTGCTCACACAGAGGCTTTTTATTTGTTAGATACAGATGTATTTTTGTTGTATAAGACATAAAGGAACCACTGCTGTGTTCTGATTGTGTCCTGTTTGTTTTGAATATGGAGGGTATCGGTTAGTTTCATGTGTTTTATTATATTAGTGCATAACCAAACGAGAACGTACAATGACTGGGGAAGAATATGGTCAGACAATAAGCTTTATCAGCTATCACGATGTATGAGACGGTTGGGAAAAAGTGTGTGGAAGATGTTTTTTTCTTTTTGTAAAACGTGTCAGACTTGGAACAAACAACCTACAACCAGGAGAATAAGAGTCTCCAAACAGTTTGTTCTCTTAATTTATCTTCATAAGCTTTTTGTCCTGGCACAGACCGAAAATGTTATCACATACATCTGAACAGTGCACATCTGAGTGCAAGCATATTTGGCACTGCAGTTCAAACAGTACGTTCACTTTGCCTTATTCTGATTTTGTATCTTTTTTTTACTTTCCCATCTCCCCTGCAAGTCTAGCTTGCACAACATGCAGTACAACAGCACAACATTAAAATAGTATGTTCCAAACCAAAAATAATGCATAAATGGTCATTTCAGCCAAATGCACTACCATTCTTGCATGCGGACCTGAAACATTTGGAGTTATCTGTTATAATATGATTTTACAATTAATGCAATGCAAAATGTTACAGTTTGTATGTTTCTATGAGATTCCATGTCCAAATAACTATTTATTGGTGTGTCACAAAGAGGGGCAGCGGTTTTAAATATTCTAGGTTATGTTGCTTTATACGTTGGGAAATATTTACCTTAGGTAACTTAGCATTTGGATGCTATTTAAATGGACATTCCTCTGAGTACTACTTTGTTCACATGATAGGGAAACAACAAAGCTTTTTGAATTTTAACATTAAGTGGTGCCATGCAAGTTTTCAGTTTCCTTCTGAGAATCCTGTGCTCTGGCTGACCCGGTACCTGTGCAATGACAGAAATACAGTACTTGAATGTTTTTGGGTTGGCAGTATGGACAGGATTCATAGTGGGTGGACTCAAGTCTGAGAAGTGCTTTGGGGGTTATTGAGGTGTTAAAATGCCTCCTCCCACTACAGGGAGAACTTCGGGCAGTATTCTTTGATTTTCATATTCTCAGTGTAAATACCTATAAATACTTTGAAGACTAAGCTGCACCGCACAGTGATTTGCTTCTGTTTTCTGCTATTGCATTGTTACTGTGAAGATCTGTTTACTAAATGATTAAAGTGTGCAATAAAAAACAATAAGTGAGGGCAAATCTCTCATTGTGTAGGTAGCTGTGGACATGATTTTATGTGTGGATGGAGGTGGATGTGTAATTGTTTAAGGCGTGCCAAGTGAGGATCAACAGTACAAATGAAAGTTTGGGTTGACTAAAGAGCATTTAACCTCCAGCAAGGTGCAGAAAAACCCTTCATCATGACTCTTTAACTAGCTGAACTACATGTGGGCCGCTTCAATCGCACACTGTGACAATAATAATGTTTCACATCTCTCATGTTCCAAATCACACCAATTACGTTCAAAGTTAAAACTTTTACGGTTACCAAAGGAACGAGCGGGACTCAGTACAGAGATACTGTTTTTTACCGATTATTAAAAAAAATAAACTGTATGCCATAAAAATTAAAAGTCATAAATATGTCCTAAAAAAGGCATAGTATATAATTCCATTAACATTTCATTATGAAAAGTCAAAGTATAGTATGTCTTAAAAGTGTCATAAAATAAGTCATAGTGTAAGACTGTGATACTATATTATGCCACATAACATTTTATTTAAAAAAAAGGTTTTTCATAAAAATGTCATTTAAAAAGTGATTGTATAGTAAGCCATAACAATGTCATTAAAAACAAGTCATTGTAAAGTATGTCACTACTGACTACATTCATGCCACTATCAGGTTTTTAGGGCATTCAACCAGATGATTTATTCCTTTATTTGGAATAATAAATCAGCTTACATAAGGAAAGAATATATGGAAAGACCAAAAACTCCATCTGTTCTCCCATTACCTTGCCTGGATTCTTTATTAAGGGTCAATATGCTAAATAAGGGTAGAGTCCCAAAGATTTATGCACACATCTTGGAGAGGTATAATCCCTCTGTATGAAGAAAAATGGGAAAATGATGTTGGGCCCCTGCTGTCGGATGAAGACATGGCTCTTCTGGGGTTCATTTCTCTTCTATATGCTCAAGCCATGCTTTAAGAATATTTCCAAAACTAATCTCTGCATGTGACAAGTGCAAACAGACCCCAGCCACCATCTACCATACGCTGTGGTCTTTCTCGTAGATTGTCCCTTTCTGGTCATCCTTTATTGACACCATTTCCAAGACTAATGGCTGTAATATTATGCCCTGTCCTACAGTTGCTATTTGTGGTTTATTCTCAGTTCCTGACGACTCCAATCTCCTCGTTTACAGAAGGTCATAGTCTTTTCCTTTCTATAAGCTAGACGCTCAATTCTATTTGACTTTTTTCTGATCTGTCTTTCTGTTTCGGATGTTGCTGTTTTGTTTTGTCATTTTGGTTTATTTAGAGAAATGTCAGAAAAAGTCATACTATAGTACGCTATAAAAAATTCCATAAAAAAAGTCAAAGCATAGCATGTCATTAAAATGTCATTAATAAAAATCATAATATAGCGTGCTATAACAATTTGATTAAAAAAAAAAAATCAATTATAGTACAGTATGCCATTATAATGTCATTAAAAAAAGTAATACTATAGAATATAAAAAACATAAAAATGTTTTATAACATTCAGGAGGGCTAGCGTTAGTCTGCTCTCTTGATAATGTTCCTATTATTGTCAGGAGGTGGTGCTAATCGGCACATGTTATAACGTTATGCCTCTATAAATCTGGACCCACTTACTGTACGTTGTACTTGTACTTTGTTCGTCAGTGAACTAAATTAGCATTTAATTGCACGTTGTTTAATTTACATGATCCAGCAAATTCTCCGTAGATACTTCCTACATTCAGTCGGTTAGTAAGAAATAATCCTGTGCTCGCTAATAATATTAATAATACGGATGTAATTCCTGAGGCAAACAGCAAGGCATTATAGTATAGGGTCAAGTTTAAGTCGTTGTCATGTCCAGTGGCTTTGTTGGTTTGGATGGCTTTGAGCAGGTTTGGCACATCCTGTTTTTGCAAGGCGAGTGTGGTGGGTGGCACGAGACTGTGTTTAAACTCCGCCCTGTCACATTCCAGGTGAGGCCTCTCGAGGCAGGTGTTAAACCTGTTTAGTTTGTTAGGTAGAGAGGAATCACTTAACCCCTCCACACTAAACCGTCTTCTCTCAGTCTCTGGCTCTATTCCAATCCGGCCCCTCCACCCTCTCCCCGCTTTCACTCCATTTGCGCGTTCGCGTGGAGGCTCTGCCATATTAAGAGCCGTCCCTGACAAATGAGCGGGAAGTGGAGGTGGATAGGGAGAGGGCGTAGGGGCCGGGGATTGAAGTGGGCCTCTGTGTTTACAGCGGCCATGTTTTATTTATGTGTATCTATATTTTAATTCGGTGCCACGCTGCCCTGTAGTTACCATGCTGAAACTTCTGCTCAATCTTATTTTTGGTACTGGGTACAAAATCCATTTCATTAGTGAAGGAAGAACCAGGC
>CALSBV010010309.1:10867023-10878639 GCA_943590825.1 Bovichtus diacanthus | reverse complement strand
ACACACACTAGCTTCTTATGAGCTTAATGCTAAAGATTTAGGCTACTTAACCAAACACATGCATTTGGTGGATCACAGTTGTGCCAATGTGACATGAGATAATCATAAAAGTAACACAGGCGCTGCAGTGCTGACAGGCCAAATTAGTGTAGGCTTTGATATGTCCATATAGGCCACAGGAAGAACAATATGCATACATTTTGTAATGCAGAAATTCTCTTTTTTGAACATTAGCTCTCACACGCCCTGCATCTATCTCTTTTTTTCCCCTTCTTTCCATCCAGCAGTATCCTTTCACACCCTCTAAATCAGTCAGCTTCTCTTAGTCCCAGTGCCCCTTCTGCCTGCAGGAGGGATGAAGTCATGCACCGCAGGCGTGGTGCAGATCCCTCCCCGCTCTCTGCCCTCCCTGTGCCCGCCACTCAGTCACAAGCATATGGGCACATTGGTTGTGCCAACGCCCCTCCCAGAACACCTGACTCTGTCTAGTCACGCATGGCGGGCAGTGCACACACAAACAGACAGGACAGACGCACCTATGCACATACTAAAACACACACTGCCAACCTTGCATGACGGGCATGTCCTTGATGGTCCCCTGATGTTCCCCACTGCGAAACTCACCACCGACTGTGGGTAATACTCACTGTGAAGACACCCATCACTGTAGCACGAACAGTCTTTACAGTGACTGCACTGGAAGGAGTTACTCTGTCTTTTGTTCTGTCTTGCGACTTAACTGCACAAGTGACAGAGTGTGGCACTAACGCGCTCCGAGTTTAATTCCCATTGAAACCAGCCAGGCTAAAAAAAAAAGTGTACACTGGTATCGTAAGGTAGTTAAGATAAAAGTGTTCACCGCATATGCTCAGCTCCCTGATCTTACATTAGCACTGCAGTGCATTTGCTCAATAATTTCATCCATGGATATTGGAGCAGCAGTAGCAGCAGTTAATCTACAAAATGGGACCTCTATGATGGCTAAATCGGTTGATGTCCTTCACCACTCACCACATGTGTGTGGATTAAAGGAAATGTTCGGCCTTAAAACCCTGTAACACTGCTCAGTACAGCAAGTGGTAAGCACCTCGCATTTCACTTGCCATGCCATTCTGTGGCATAAACATAAGCACTGTGGTGTAACACTAATATTTCATGCATAGCTACAATCAAATAACACTATGTATTCCAAAAGACTTTTCAAAAAGATTCAAACAGATTTTACAGATATTCAGCAATATTTCTCTTGTAAAAGAGGCATTAATGGAGGAAAATGGAACACACATTGTGTTTTTCTCAACTGGGAAAACTTGAGCCCTTGCTGTTGCAGTTGTTATCGCTTTCATTATGGTTCTCTCTATCATGTGCTGAACGCAACAGGCACATTTTCTGAGAAGCAATTCTGGGAAGCACAAAATTGAAAATTTGCTCTCCAGTAAGGTTTCACACTTGACAGATTGATGGTATACGATATTGTATGTGAGAGGGGACTATACTTTCTAAACTTTTTAAACAGAAGTTTTGCTTAAATCTTGTGGTTCTCAGTGTTTCATCTGACAAATTGATGAATTAGCAAAAACAATAGATAGCAAAATACAAAAGGCCTTTGCGCACTCAAGCATCCAAACGGAAAATTAAAGCTTTAGGCAGTGTGTGAAGTCACAGGCTTGCCACTCATTTGCTATTTGTATAAATGGTCCTCATTTCATTGTCCTGAACAACCTCAATTGTTGTCTAAACAGCCTCCATTTCTGCTGTTGAACATGTACATGAACTGTAGTAGTTGGTCAAATTGGCATGTTGGGGGTGTTTTAGGATTTAGTGCTTTTGCTTGCCATACTCACGCGCACACACACACACACACACACCTGCATACACACAACCTGAGAGTCAGGCTTGGAAAGGGGCAGGTAGGAAAATGGTGGTAATTATCGTTAGTTCTTTGTGATTAACCAAGTGACACACACACACACACATACGCACACACATACACGCTGTGTGATGCCCTCTGCTGTGTGGCACAAAATGGCGGAGTGTGTGCGTGCATGTGTGTACCCTAGCAGAGGCTGTGTCTGTAAGAGAGAGATGGGAACGAGGCCAGGCAGAGGAGGATGCGAGGACTTGGCTAGTATCAACTTGGTGTGTATGTGTGTGTGTGATAACATTCAGGTGAGAGAGGGAACATTGACTAGCTCAGAGAGTGAGGCCTCAGCCGACTGCTCCATTTACAGCTACAGCGCCTCGTACACTCACAGAAACAGCAGCGATCTAGGTGTAAACACGGAGGACATGGAGAGGATAGCAGAAACAGAGGGAGGGAAAGGTTTTTGTCTCCTGCAGGTGTAGTCTGACCTTCACTCCAACTCTCCTTTCCTTCTTCTGTCCATCCCTCCCTCCCTCCCTCTCTCCCTGTATCCCTGTAGTTCAGTGCTCAGTTGCGTGGCAGGTAATTTGCGCGCTATTGGAGATTAAAGTTTAATTAGTGAGCGAGGAGTCATTTGGGTTTTAGTTGAGTGGAATAAGGCAGCAGTGTGCATGAGCGTGTGTGTGTGTGTGTGTGTGTGTGAGAGCGTGTGTGTCCTGCTCGCTCGCTCACCCTAACACATCAAGGCTCATCACCAGGAGAGAAAGCGGGAGTGGGAGTAGAGGATCCAATTCCTCCTTTCATCAACGAAGAACAAAGGATGGAGTTTTTTTCCCGCTCTCCTCTTCATCTCCTCCTCCTCCTCCTCATTTCTTTCTGTCTTTCTCTTTTCTTCTCCTCCTTCCCCCCAGCTCCTGGGCTCAGTTTGGCAGAGCTCCACAGCCATATTCACACTTCCCTGGTCCCCGGTGAGACACACACACACACACATCACCTCCACCGCCACCATCATAATGCGCCACATGCGGAAAAGAGAGTGAAGTGAGGAAAAGAGTACGAAAAAAAGCAAGGAGCTAACTTTGTGTCTCTTCATCTACCCGTGAGAAGTGACCGATAGATCTGTCACCTGAAGTGAGAGGTGTATCACCTGAGACATCCTGGCATGATCACTTTTGTAGCATCTTTTTTTCCATCATTCAATCCGACACAGTCAGCCGGTCTCTCCCTCAATCTGTTTTTCCCTTCCTACAATCTGTCTTCCTCTCATATAAAGTGTTATAACTTTGTCATCTGTCTCTCTACTTTGTTTTTTTTTTTTTACTACTCTCTTGGTCTTAATCATGTGGACATCAAACGTGCCATATGGTCACACATCAACATGGATGCACGCACGCGCCCGCCGCACATTCTGGCGTCTTGAGAGCTGTGTTTGCTAATGACAAGGGAGTCTGCATCCCAGCACCGCTGTTATTTCACCGGCTCGAGACACTAACGCAAATCAATAGGCAGCACGGCCCCGCATTAACGATCTCCGTTTCTCCTCTCCTCCCTGTATCTCTCCATTCGCCTCACCACTGTGCCCGTGCCCTCCTCCTCCCCCCTCTCCTCCATCCTCCCTCACATCTGCCTTGATCTTACAGCTTCAATCTATCTCTCCCTCTCCCTCCCACTCTTCCTCTCCCTGTGCCCTCGATCTCAGATCCCCTCGTCTCCTCTTCTTTCTCTACATCTCACTCCCTGTTTTTCTCTCCCCCAGCTTCCTTGATCTCGCAGCATCTCTCCCTCACTTTTGCCTTTCGTTGCCTATCTCTTATTCGTACTTTACGCCCTCCTTCACATCTCACCACTAGCCTCTCATCTCTCTCATTGTCTTTTTCGTCACCCTCTCCATCTCATATTTCCCTTTCTCCCTTCCCGTCACTCCACTTTCCCTCACCTATCTCCCCAGTCAGTCTTCCATTTCTTGCCAATCTCACCACATCTGCTCTTTCCTCTCCTACATATTTGCTCTCTCTCTCTCTCTCTCTCTCTCTCTCTCTCTCCCTCCCTCCCTCCCTCCCTCTCTCTCTCCTCTCTCCTCTCTCCTCTCTCCTCTCTCCTCTCTCCTCTCTCCTCTCTCTCTCTCCTCTCTCTCTCTCTCTCTTCCTCTCTCTCTCTCTTCCTCTCTCTCTCTCAGACACACCATTTCTTTTCCTTCCTTCTCCTAATCTTTTCGGATCAAATGTCGTCTTCTCCACGCTCGCTTCTTTCTATCCTCCTCTCATTTCAGCTATCTTCCATCGGTTTATCTGTGGCTAGACTCCTTTTAGTGTCGGTCTGTCTGCTTCTGCAGATGGAGTAAAGTATTCCCCAGTCTGACTCTCAGGTAACAGTTGAGAGGAGAGGAGAGAGCAGACCATCAAGGACACCTTCTGTGAAGATGCTTTCAGGCACGAATACAGACGTAGGTTGTTGTTTTTTTAAGAGCCAGGATTGAATGAATGAATGCTATAGAGTGCAAACAGATAAACACAAACACAGTCACATGCATGCAAACACCAAGTTGAAGGGAGGCAGAGGGAGAGATGTGAGAGAAAGTTACAGCATGAGGTGAAAAGGACAGGTACAAGCAGGTGTTCTAAAAACAACAGGAAGTTAGTTATTGGCCTGCTGATTTGACCCGCTCACCAACATGGTCAGCAGTTGGAGCCGCAGCAGTGGACGTGTCACACAGCTCATAGAGGATATTAAAGTACTTAAAAACTCTTAGCACCATCACGTTTTTAAGTTTTCTTCAGTATTAAAGTAGTCCAGTGATAGTTGTCTGTACATCCATGGGTACACTGCAAACAGGAACTGCTTATAGTTAATTCAGCATATGTTTAAATTTAGCAACTTGCCAAAATGTAAACAAATATAGGCTAAAGATTTGTAGCCTAAATATACATAGCTGACTCCATGGCACCAATATACTTCCTGTTTATATCCCCCAAAGCATTATGGGAACTTCTGCACTTTTTCTTTATTGGCACTATTACAGGCCTTTTCTTCTTCTCCCTTAAATAACAGTGAACTTTCTCTAGAGAATGAAAGTGAACACTGGTGTAAGCATTTAAAACTAAACCTTAATGAGCTGTTACAACTGAATAACATATTTGTGTGTCTGCTTATGTGTGACAGGGTGAGATAACCACACATACACTGGCAAACCAAACATGATTGTCCACATGTATGACTTCTTCAATATGCATATGAAATGATGATATGAACAAGTCCAAGACATGGCCACACACAAAAAGACACTCATTCTTATTTATAGACAAAACAAGCTGTAGAGGACAACATCTGAGGCTGCTCATCGTCACTACAAATCTCTCCTTCAGGCTATGGGTTCAATGTGCCAGACCAACAAGCTGCCTGCCACCTAAGACAAGGTCACAGACACACATATGCAGACGGACACACACAGCACTGCCAGCAGCTGCACTGTGGCTACAAGGCAAAGAAACGGTATGAAAGATAGAGGACAATGGAGGACAGGGTACAACCTAAAGGACACAGAGAGAAAGAGAGCAGATAGGAAGGATGAGTGTGTGCGTGTGTTGGAGAGAGACAGCAGGAGTGACACGGCATCATCAATTAGATGAACCGAAGTGGCACAAAGAGGGAGCAGGTGCAAATCAGTGTGTGTGTGTGTGTGTGTGTGTGTGTGTGTGTGTGTGAGTGAATTTGGGCACACGCGTGTGCACGTGAGTACGTACTAGTGTGTACGTGTAAATGAGTGGAGGGATCGAATACATGGGAGTGGAACACACCATGAGCCCCAGCAGGGATTTCACACCAAACCTGCTCCAACACAGCTCCCTCTGCTTCAGTGGAGCGCTCCACCCCATTACCTGCAAAGGGCCAATGAGTGTGTGTGTGTGTGTGTGTGTGTGTGTGTGTGTGTGTGGCAGGAAGACGTGCTTTGCTGGACCAAACCAAAATGGGTCACCGTGAGATATGAGCCATTTCAAGTCTGTTATCCAACCTCAGAACACTGCACCTTTGTTGCTACTGTACCTCTCTGCATCTGCGTTTGGAATAAATTTAGAATAAGCATTTCAGCCCTCCGTGTAAATGAGAACTTACTAGACGCGCTCGCTTCTGAATGCTGTGCTTTTCTCTTCTTCTCTCGTCCCATCTTCCTCCTGCATTGTTTCTTTCTTGTGCTCCACAGTCTCCCTCGCTGGAGGATTCTGATGGAATACCAAGTAGCTCTGCGGCCCACTTTACAGGACCCCGGCTCCCATGTGTGTGTGATAGTGCGTGTGTGAGATAGTGTATGTGTGTGTGTGTGTGTGTGTGATAGTTTGTGTGTGTGAGATAGTGTATGTGTGTGTGTGTGTGTGTGTGTGTGTGTGTGTGTGTGTGCGTGTGTGTGTGTGTGTGTGTATGAAAGAGTGACCCGCAGGAGAAAAAAAACGAAAAAGTGTGTGGGCATGGCTGAGGTCATCAATACTTTGGGAACATGAACCCGCAGAGCATCTCTTTCTTGCTCTTTGTTCTTCTTCTTCTTCCGTCTGTACGTCTAAATCCCTCTGCGCTATGGAAGGTTAGCCGGAGTACACCAAAGCTCTCACACGCACGCACGAACACACACACACTACTGGGGCGTTGCAGGCAGTCAAGCTTGATCATGAAGGCGCTCATCAAGCACGTTCACGCTAAATGCTTGCACGCATGAGCACATATTAGCAAACGCTTGCACAAGCTGGAAATGATTCATGTTTGCAGTCACCTACCTACACACAGACATTAACTCACTTGCACATAAGCACACAGACCCACAGCAGGTAATGAGCAATCAGTTTTCTTTATCCTGATTCTTGTCACATGCCCAGGTATCCACGACAACCTTCGCCAGAAACAAACAGAACCTATGTGATGTGTATGTGTGTGCGCTTGATTGCCCGTGTGCCTGTTATTTTCTCCCGCTCATCCCTCTCCATCCCCACCCGTCTCGTCACTCCGTTACCATGTAAACAAAGCCAGGTTTAGTCCTTCAAAGGGCAACGCTCGGCAGCTGCCCGCTAGAGGTGACCGCGCTGAAAGACAGAGGGAGAGACAGGAAGGGAAGATAGATAGAAAAAGAGATAAAGGAGAGTTGTGCGGAGGAGCAGAACAAGGAGGGACAAATGATTTTGGGTCAAGGCTACAAGGCTGGAAAAGAGAGAAAAAGATATTCAAAGAAATAAGTCTACAGGATTTTTCCTTTCACAGCCCACACGTTCATCTTTCTCCCATTGTTGAGTGCGAAAGTGATTCAGTGGTATGCCCTAGAACGTATTTAAAGTGATATATGTAGATGGAGCCGACTTAAATTCAAGCTTGTCTTACAAAAGAGCGCACAATGCTGACTTCATGCTGCTGGTTTGAGTCTGGGTTTGTGTATCGGCGAACCCAGACTCTCTTTCTTTCTCTTCTCTCTGTGGGACAAACTGATCAATATGTTGTTCTCAAGGATGCAGTGATGAGGAAAAAGAAATACACATAACTTGTCAAAACAATACATACAGCGGGATTTTCCAATTGGAAGCGAAGTCGGGAGTCGGTTCCGGTTGTGTGTCACCTTTGCCTAAAACATCGCCCCTATATTTATATACCACAGGTTTACTTGTGATTATGTGATTTCTTCATGCCACATGCATACGCAAGGTTTTCCACTTGACTGCGTGGCTATGTCGTTGCCATGGTGACTGAAGACCCTGTTTGTTTGTTTGTTTGTTTTGTTATTGTTGTAGTGGTTGTTGTTTTCATGGCGTGACACGTCCCAGTGTGAGGTCGCTCTTCTCTTAAAGGTCATTGGACATCACCAACCAGTCAGTCAAAGAAGGGCGATAGAAAGATATAGATACCTTACCACACATCATCCAATCCAGCCCTCCTAATGAATTGAATTTCATCTTTTTTCACCCCAGAGACAAAGAGAGCAAAGAGAGAGGATGTTGTTCTACAGTACGGAGCGATAACGTCGCCTCTGTATGCTGCTTTCAAAGCCAAATAGGAATTCTGAACCTAAACCACAAAGTAGATAACTGTAGTGGCTGATGCGTTCCTCTCTCACTCTCTCTGGCTCACAGACACACACACACACACACATCTGCCTTGCTTTCTCTCTCTCTCTCTCTCTCTCTGACCTTTATTTATTGTTTCATGCTGAAGCTACAGCAGTGTGTGTGTGTGTGTGTGTGTGTGTGTATCTGTCTTTGAGCAGTCAAGACTTTCCTCTTCTCTTCTTCCAGGTTTATGCATTTGAGTAACGTCTGCATAGAGTGTGTGGTTGGTGTTGATGTGCCATGCCTGTGAATGTCGATGAGTCATCCTAAACCCCCGAGACAAGACAGTTGCACCTCACGCACGCACGCACACACACACACATCGCATTAACCGGCCTTACTCACAGAACCAAAATGGTCTCCCAGATTGACCAGGGTAAGGCTAATTTTCCTCAGTTTTTGATGCTATTGAGCCGTTTCAGCCTCAAAGCTCAGTCAGATACCCTTCAACAAAACCTCATGCTGGATTAAATCAAAGGGGAACAGACAACTTGAAATACAGAAATGTGTTCATTTCCATTGAAATGCTTTTGGCAGTATTGTTTGTTCACTTAAACTGTAATATCACATTGGGTTGGACGGACGAAAGAAAACAGGCAAACATATGGAGACGACGGATAACGATTAACATTTTCGATGTTATTTGATGGAAATAGTTACATTTATGTCAGGCTTAATGTATGAGCCACATGCTACATACTGTATTATCAGACCGCTTTCATCATCAATTGAAATCTTACGTACACACTACTCCTCACTGTCAGTCCACCGATTGAGTTTATTTGCTGCCTGTCCAATAGCCTCAAAGCGCCATCTGTCTGTCTGTCTGTGAGTGTCAATGGCTGGTCCCCGCCCCCTCTATGTCTCTTCCTATAATCTATGTGACTGGCTGCCGGTGACCCCCCGTGACCTCCAGCTGTGTGTCATGACAACGAGACACTGACAAATGTCAGAGCAGATATTGGCTTCCTTCATCTCCTAAGACTCTCCCTTAGGAACCCACCCACACAGCCTGGCCAGACACTGCAGAGAACAGGTGTAGAGAGACAGAGAGGAGATGTGTGTCTGTCTGTCCTCTGTCTGTCTGCCTTCCCAGCGTGTTGAACCTGCGGTTATCAAGGAAAAGGGCACAGTGTCCACCAAGAGGGGAGGATGCGGGCAGATCTGAACAAGGAGAATGATAGTTGGAGGCATCTGAATGCTCTCTGTGCCTCGTTGAAGTGTCTGTAATTAGGAAGGGGATAGCAGCGTGCTGATTGGGAACAGCGGCAGGGCGGGTTGCTGTGTTATTTTGGAGCGTGCTGTGTTAAACAAGGTGTTAAAGGCAGATGTGTTAGACATGAGTGTGTGTGCTGAGGTGGGGGGAGGCTGGGAGAGTGGTATGTTTGGGTTATTTTCGAGTGCGTTGTCGGGTTGTCGAGGAGCATGTGAGCTGAGCTTTGGTGTGCGTGGTGCTGGGGCGTGCTGTGATGATTCCGGGGGTGGTGGTGAAGTGCGGCTGTTTGTGAATATGTGTGATGGGGTGAGTGTGTGTGTGTCTGTGTGTGTGTGTGTTACCTCCCAGGCCGCTCCACCTCCCCAGCAAACTGCCTCTGCATGCATAATTAACCAGGATGACTGGGGAAGTAAATACACAGGGAGACGTTCCATCCTTCTACTCTGTATGCTTCCATTTATGTGTGTGAGTGTGTGTGTGTGTGTGTGTGTGCGTGCGTGCGTGTGTGTGTATGTGTGTATGCGCATTTGTATGTATGTGTTTGTTTGAGTCAGACAGACAGAGAGCAGGAAAAATATTTGAAGCGAAAGTGCTTCAGAGCCAGAGTTGATGGAACGAGAGAACTGTCTGTTTCTCTGCGTGTGTGTGTGTGTGTGTGTGTGTGTGTGTGTGTGTCTGTGTGTCTGTGTGTGTGTGTGTGTGTGTGTGTGTGGAGCGAAAGAAGATAAATCCCATCTCAAGCTGCCTCTGAAGATGATGCGATGAAAGAGAGGGAGAGAGGATAAAAAAAGAATGAAAGGGGGACTGTAACCAGTCGCAGCTCTGCGCATTATGAACCATCCAGCGGAACAATCAGATTCACCCTCCTCTCTTCCATCACCCTTCCCTCCCTCCCGTACGCTCCTTTTCTCCTGTCCTTCCTTCCTGCCAATATTTTATTTACAGCCAGAGATCTGAAAAGGTCCTCCTGGACACGTTGTTGTTCAGGAAACACACATGAAAAAGCACACACAAGCACACAAACATTCAGACTTTAAGGTTTACAAATCTACAATAACAATGAAGCTGGTTATGAAGGCAGCTGTCTTGATGAGATTTGAAGTGGGCAGAGCCCAACATAATCAATCACACGTCTAGCAGCTCATGTTTGTCTGTAGGGGTGAAGCATTTGGCTAATTATGGACCCCACCGCATTGTAAGCTTGCACACAATCTACTATTTTGCATGCATCTCTGTGCGAGTGAAGTGTGTGTGTGGTTATTGCTGCAGCTCATATTTCCCAGGAGCCCTGGTTGTAAAGCTCACTCAGTAAATCATCTATCCTCCTCTGTCCTCTGCACCCCCTTCCCCTCATCCTCCTCTTCAAACTTATCATTCTATCACTTCTATCTTGCATCCCCCACCCTCAATCTCTCCCCCAGCCTCAAATGACTTTTTTTTTTTCTCTTCTCATAAGACCACTGACGGCTTGTTGTCTTTCTCCTCCCGTTACCATTCTCCTCTCCAGTCAAGGGGCCAGGAGGAGAGAACTGAGAGAGAACGTTAAAAAAGAAAGTAGAGATGAGAGAAAGGTGGCCACTTGGCACAGATAACGTTGAGAAGCAGGTAGTTAATGTAGTAGGGAGAAAGAAAGACAGAAAGAAAGGGAACAAGAGGGGGAAAGCATAGAAAAACACACACACACACACATTCAAGAAAACAATGCGGGTGTCTGACTGTGTGCATTTGTGCGCACACGAAGGACAGACAGTGAGCGATATGTGTGTTTGCTTCTTCTTCACCCCTACTTCTCTGTACTCAAGCAGCAGCAAAATCAATGCTACCTTATAAACAGACAGACCGACTGACAGATCAACAGAAAGGATTTGGCAATCTCAGCATGTATCCATCGTCCTCTCTCCTCTCTGACCCCTACTGAGGCAGGGAGCCGCGTGACATGATGTGGTGCATCCACAAATACAGCAGTCAGCCGGCTTCACAATGCAATGCTCTCTGTGGAAGATAGGAGTGGATGGAGGAGGTGCAGCGTGGAGGTGGAGATGAGACGTGATTGGAATTTAGACGCCACTCACGTATGTGTGTTTGAGAGAAAGGACAGAAGGAGGAGTGAAGTCAATTGATTGGGGAGAGGGTTTCTTTAGCTTGTTTGCTTTGTTTTTATGTGAGAGACACACAAACAGGGAAACATTTAATTAATTATTCTTCATCATGTGCTATTGTGGAGAAGAGCGGATGTGTCAGAAACACATGGCATCACAACACTGGATCCCAAAAGCGAAGCGTGCCTCAGTCCATCCTCTCTGCTGTGCTCGGCATGCGTGGTCTGGCAGAATCCCGCCTCTTGTCCCCTATAAGCATTTTATTTAGGTCATTGTGTAAACAAGTATCCTCACACACAGAGATTCACAAAAAACACACACACACACAAACACACACACATACACAAACACACATCACCG
>CALSBV010010309.1:10827105-10837618 GCA_943590825.1 Bovichtus diacanthus | reverse complement strand
TGCGTCTGCGGCTGGGCCTGAAGTTGCGTCTGCGGCTGGGCCTGAAGTTGCGTCTGTGGCTGGGGTTGTGGCAGAGTCTGGGGGGCAGGCGAGGTAAAGAGGGCATGGGGTGTAGAGCTGAAAACTGGGTTTGGTCCTGGCGAGCCATGAGGTGAAGCTGCCAGGGCTAGGGCAGACGGGCTGAGAATGGGTTGGGGCTGCTCCACCTGGGGCTGTCTGAGGCTCTGGGCCTGCGGCGGGGAGGCCGGCTTCAGCCTTTGTGTGGAGTTGGGCACCTGGGCCAGGGGGGACTGCTGGAAGGTGGGAGGCTGGAAGGCCTTGTCTGGGGTAGAGGAACTACGGGTGATGGGAGGGCCCAGGAGTGCATCCAGGTGGGGGCTACTGCTTAGGATGGAAGAGGAAGATGAAGATGGAGGTGTGGTAGTGGTGGTTGGAGGGGCAGGTAAGGTGATGGACTGGGTCAAACAAGGAAGCTCTTGGGTGGGAGTAGGCCCTGTGTATGGAGGGTTATCAAACAGTCCTCCAAACTCCATGTCCTGGTTGCTGATTAGCTGTAGCATGTCTGAAGAGGGAGAGAAATCAGAGCCTCAATCACTGCTACTGATCAAGTAAAATAGTTGATAAGAATTGGAAATCAGCAGTTCTGAATAGGAACCAGTTTAAAATGTATAAGACCATTTGTGGTCACCAAATTTAATTTATGACAAATGACTGTTGGTGCAGCTTGAATCTGCTAAAATAAAAAAGGCAGTGTATACCTTCAACGCATTTTGCTTTTCATACTCGTACATAAAATATGACCGATATGAATTAGAATCAGGAATCAAGAATAACCAAAATTGGATCTGAATCGATCAATTTAAAATTAATAAATGCTGACATACAGAGTAAAAACAGAACAAAACCTTGCACACAAGACAAACACGCCAAGCACCATGGATACATATATTGTACTTTCTATACTTAATGTTCATCAACCCATGTGCACTCAGACTATTATAATATTCTTGCAGCTGTGGGCCAAAGTAATACAAAAGGACAAGCAAAAAACTCCCATGTACTTTGACAAACATATGAAAGAGTTGTGAAAGTAATGATTAACATGATCAACTATTGATTAGCATGATATGAACATCTTAAGAGATCTTAATGTTCCAAACATGTTTTTGTTTTGTTTTTTCATATAAACTGCTGTAGTTTAATGGAAAATGATTTTTAAATTAATATGAGAAATATTTTTGTTCAAAGTGTATTCAAGGCACCGTTAGATATAGTCTGTTCTAGAAAGATGCCAAATGGACAAAATATTGAATTGTCTCTAACTTCGATCTGATGAGGCTCAAGAGGAATATATTGCAGAACTGACACTCGGGTGTATGTTGTGTCTGCAGTGAAACGCAGCAGCCGGGATTTATAGTCCAGTGTTTTGTATGAGGTGATCGCTCTTGACCAATCAGAGCGCGTCTCAGAGCCTTGCTATGCCGATCAGCCCAAGACAGGAAAGAGAGCGAGCGCTGTCTGTGGCTGCGCGCGAGGTTACCATCGAGCAGCATCACACAGGGTTACTGTCGGTCAGATTTAGGAAGATGACGAGTATGCCTGCAGGACGTGCTTTCCTACTACAGTTTACGCAAGGGTGCCTTGTGCACTTTGATATTATCCCAAAACATATATTATAAATATCTATCGCAGGAAAATCCCTCGGGAAATTTAAGAGTATTACACCACTGATACATGTCAAAATAAACAATGTTTTCTTTCATCTACCTCACTAACATTACATCAAACGAGTGATGAAAATATGACCATAACAAATGCATAAACAGTTTAATTGATACGCCAGTATTTATATATGCACACGTTTTTAATATAAATGAGTTTTTATTTATAGCGTTACCGCAAACGTAAATAAGCACGTATTTTCAACAAGAAAACAAACCAATACGAAATGTGTCAATAGAGCGCATTGTTACATACATTTTTTTTTTTTTTTTTTTGACAAATAAATTCAACCTAATATTTGTTAGGTCGGTCAACTGAGGCGGTGTGAACCCAGGAGGGAGGAATGAACGATAGTAACCCCCGTCTGTGGAGCAGGCTGGGGGCGGGGCGCACTCACGACCATTTAGCAGCACGTTAGCCTCACCTATTAGCATAGCAAACCTGCTCTAATAAGGGATCAGTCTTATTATACGATAAGATTATGAGTTATGATGAGCAAGAAACAACACTGCAAACAAAACCGCCTATTATATCATCACCTCAGCTCACCTCCAAAGAAAAGGAGTTAGCTAAATGGTAGCTAGTTTAGCTAATAATGGCAGATGAAAGCTACGCTGAGAGCTGAAACCTTTAGATCGATCACTGGTAAAGCTTTATGTTGGTTAAAATGAGACCTTTAGACTAAACATTAGATGTATAATACTTGAGGCAAGTCAACTAAACACACATGGCATGCAGGAGGTAATGTTGGTTTTGCTGTAAGCGTTAAACACGACTAGATTAGTTAACAAACACTGGTGTGTTTTCTTACCATCAATGTCGCTTAAGAGGGCCGTGTCAATATCGTTGGGGTCATTAAGCGACAGTGTTGGATCCAGATTATCCAACGAAGGATCGTCAAAAGACAAGCTGTTCATCTTTACTCTTGGGTCTGGCTTTCCAATGTAGACTTGACTGGCTGTAGAATCGCTCAGAGGGGAAAATGGGAAACTTGTCCCGTCCCTACATTTGCCAAAACGTCAGGTCCCGAGTCTACCTGAAACACGCGCAATGTGAGCTGCAACTTTTTTTTATTGATGTGTCAACTAACTACTCACTCCTACCCCCATGATCATCCAGGGAAACTTGTCAAACCAAACCAAACACTGGAGCTCATTCAGTACTAACATGCTTACGGCGGCACCCAAAAGAACCCACCTAGTCGATGGTGATTGACAGGCGGGGCAGCCAATCACAGCCTTTGCACTGGAATCCCACGCCCCCTGATTCCCAGGGTTGTTTTGGTTATTTGACTGATGAGGTGACAGCCGCATGTGGAGCATATGGTAGAAAAAGTACTCAGACTCTTTTATTTAAGTGAAAGTAGAAAAAACCACAGTCCTAAAATACTCCACTACAAGTCAAAGTCCTGAATTCAAAATGTTACTTAAGTATTATCAGCCAATATCAAAAGTAAAAGCACAGTTTAGTATAGTATAGTAGAGTTTGGTATAGTATAATAAGAGCATTTTAATGTTGTAGCTCGTCAACATAAAGCTATTTTGGATACTACTGTGTACATTAGTAGTATAGTACTGCATCATGTCATATAACCATGTCTTGTGTTTGTATGTACAAAAAAAAATACAATTAAAAGCACAATGTTCCACAAGGTACAATGAGACATTACTCATGTTCCCTAACAAACTGGTATAATGGCTCCATAATACCTATAAGGGTCTATTTTAAATAATTTAAAAAATATTACCTACTGTGTATAAATGTAATAAGTTTTATTTACTAATAAATGAGCCCGTGCTGTTCGTCCCAGGCCTCTACATCCATGTTAATATCAGGCACGTATTTCACCAAACTGTATTTTGAGGGAAACAGCATGGATGTGTTTATTGTGGGCTTGCCCCCAACAGCCAATGAGAGCCGAGCGGGCGTGAGCTACCGAAAGACAAGTTTGTCTGACTCGCAGCAGCGGCTCCTCCTGTAGAACCAGCGAAACCGACCAATGAGAAGCCCAGTAGCCTAGTGGGGTGATCTGACGTCACATATCTGGGACTAAGTGATTACATCATGTGTTTCTATCTTAGCAGCAGGGAAATAACCTGAGGGATACAGGTGACCTAAGAGAATATAAAGTAAGGCTAAGTGTCATTATTGGCTTTAGAATAAGTATATAAAAATATAAAAATAAATACCAAAAGCTATTCCCTCAGTACAGTTTTACATCTAATAAATAGTTCTAAAGTCAGGCTTCTTCCAGTAAACAACACACATAAATGATTAGTGATGTAAACAATTGGCACGGCAAACTTTATTTACGGATCAGCATCAGCTAAATTAGGACTTTAATGTGAACACACTGAACACAAAGGGGGAACCCCACAAAAGCATGCTGGGGAAATAGGTCACTGACCTAGCACTGCAAAGTTGTTGTCAGTACTAGTGGAGTAGTGTTATCAGCCTGTCAGCAAGCCTGCTATTGTAGGCGATGGGTTGTTTATGTAAAGGTGCACGTCTTATTCACTTGATTTGGGAAATTAGCCAGTGATGCTGCACAAGCAACTGAAGAAGGCAAAGTCTATATAGTTCCATACATCGTGTGGAGGTTTGGGGAAATACATACAAATCAAACACAAATCCAATTGTTACGCTATGGAAGAGTGCTATAAGATTTATAAACATAGCCCTCAACATATGATTTATAAACTCACATGCTCTCAAATTTCGAGATTTGGTGGACTTTCAAACTGAAAAATTAATGTTTAAAGTAAAAAAAAAAAAAAAAGAGGCTTCCAGGCTGTATCCAGAAGAGTATGAACTGAGAGGAATTTGTATGTTTACCAAAACAAACAAAGATTAAAACAAATGCAAAACAAAGATGTATAACAGTAACATTTGTTATTTTGTGGAATAGTTTTGAAAAGGGAATTATTATTGTGTAATACACTCAATAGATTAAAAACAATTAGAATAACAAATATAAAACTGAAGTATGAACACTAGTGAATAAGAATTTTTTTTTGGGATATAATATATATATATATATATATACATATATTTTGTTTTGCTTATTTCTTACATAAATAATAATAATAAATAATTAATGTAAAGACAGTAGGCACATTAAGCTATTAAGCTTCAGTATAAACTTGCTTTGCTTTGTCACTACTTTAAATTATTTTATTTTATGTGTATTTGAGTTGTATAATTTGAAAACATGTTTACATTGTTGTTTACATGTTATGTGCCAGACTATTGCAGCAGAGCGGATATAATGTCCATGAACCAACATGTGGGAGGGGGCGAGAGGCTCATGTGACAATGAGTGACCCGTACAGTGCAAGATTGAGGCCAGGTTGCATCAGCATGTGCATGAGGAAAAAGGAAGAAGCAGGAGGTTGTCACAGAACACTTAATTGTAAAATAACCACAAACAGTTGTGAGGTAGAGGTCACACATTGCTAGTGTTTTATTGGGCAGTTACATACGTGCATTAGGTCAAACTAAATCTGACCATTAGTAATGGCAGCAGACAGCACAGCCACACAGACAGGGAGACACCCACCAACAAAAAACAAGCCTCTCTTCCATATCCACAAAACATCAGCTAAATTTTCTGCCTCATCCGTATTAAAAGACATTCAGTAACCATTTTTAGAGAGCCAAAAAACAGAGGAATACATGTTGCAATCAGGACTTAAGCTTCATAAAAGCAAGTAACATAAAACACTCCGTTACAGATCCAGAGATATTTAACATACAAACAAAAATACTTAAGTTCCCTTTAAAGGATCTTCTGGTGAATTTTTAGTAATACTCTTTGTTTAGCCTGCATGGTAAAAGTTTTTCAAAGTGAACACAATGGTTGATTGTAAATTTAACGCTATTATCTCAGTTACCTGGCAACCATATTAAACCTATATAACCATATGTAACCATACAGCATTTAATAAAAAGTTAAAGCTCATTAATCATTAATCTTCCTCAACTAAAAAACATTTAAATATTTAATCATAATGTTTTTGCAGACACAAATATTTTTTTTGCAATGTCACCATTGCATTTATGTTATTAGAAAAAAAAAGCAAAAAAAAGCAAAAAAAAAAAAAAAGCAGAGCAAATCATTAATATTTCCTTCTAGTGGAAGGCCTATACTGACAACAAGTAATGTTGATGCAACTTCGGCTTTTACAACTTGGGATGCCTTGATTGACAAGGCTTTGGTCTTAAATGGGGTAAAAATAAAACAAACTTTCAAGTGCAGAGAAACGTTAAAACAAACAGAGCCTCTGCAAAAGAGCTGGAATGAAGACAGGATTGCTTTTTGTCTCAAAGTGTGATCTTAAGTACACCAAAGACAAACTCCAGTCAGAGCTACTTTGCTGAAATCAGTCAATCACAGAAATGCTCGGCAGCAGCTCCAACAGGAGCAAATTAATCACACTAGAATGAAAATACGCCAAGAATGAAAGTTTGTCTTTGACCGCACAAATCAAAGAAAGTACAATTGCGTTTGTTTCCTGCAAGCTTCAGCAACAACCACAAAAAGATAAATGATGAAGGACAGGAACAGGTTTTTTTCTTTTTTACATGAATTATAAAAAATACAATCAGGGGATGAAATGATACATAAACCTCTCTGCCTTCTGGATATTACTATGAGCCAATACATTTCTAACCAGACACAGAAACTAACATTCCTGTATTTTGAGGTATATAGATTACATAGGTTAGAGTAAATGAAGCTCTACCAATATGAATACATCCTTTACAATAGTGCATTTTTGTAAGCTATACGTTTTGTCCTCAAGTTGATTATGGTGCCAGCACTAAATCATGCTGATAATTTAAATGCCATATTGTGTCATTTTTTGTAATTCCTAAAAGTTTTTGCAATCATAAGTTTAACTGTCCATTGATCCACTATGTGAGCAAGCGCTGCAATTATAGTTACAAAAGTTATGTGCAAAATGAAGTCAATCTAAAGACCATTCCCCATCCCCTAGAAAAATAGTAACCATATTGTAAACACAACGAACAAAATACAGATTTGTTTTGCTTCAAAGTGCAGACATTAATATAGCAGGGGAAGGAAACTGTTCATAATCCCTTAACATTTACAACACATGAACATGATTATTGTTCGACTGGTTAAATTCAGTGCTAGTTGGTCATTAAAGCCTTAATATTCTTTGGAATGGCAAAAAGTGTTTCCAATTGTTCAAGAGCAGCTAAATCTTTTATCTTAGCTTTTCATAGGACTGAAAAGACTGATTGGAAATATTCCACGGGCACGTTCCTTTACCATAGCCATTTAAAATACATAACAGAGAATCCTAACTCGTGCTTTTTAGATTTTATGTTTTTTTATTCCCTTTGGTTAAAGGAATGCTGGCATACACTCACCAAGAGTAGCTAGGATTTAGCTATTATATTCCTAGTCAGCAAAATTAGCCTGCTAACATAAATCTTTTGTTCATACTGCTTCAGGTAATAATAACATATGTTGCCATCCACACATAAGTCTGTATTAGAAGCATGACTAGAGCTCTAACTGGAGTATTTGTGTAGAAAAAAAAAATGCATGAATCGACCATAACCACAGCACTAGTAGTAAATAGTAAAGAACAAACCTTTAAAACAATAAATGTATGAATTAGCAATCAGCTGAATGTTAAAGCAACGCAATATAATCCTAACTGTATGCTTTCATACTGACTCAATGCATGGACCTGCAGGGAACTTTTTTCCCATTCATTTTGCAGTAATATACCACATTTTTAAACCACATCAGACAAGGTTAGGTTGTCTTCCTTTGGTGGAGCGTTACAAATGAGATGCAGGGCTGCGAGTAATACATCCCACACTGACAGATTAATACATCCATATATAGTCAAGCGCAGCACAGTTGTGCGCTGTAAACGTGTTGGACCTCTGCATTTTAGAGCAACACTGTGGCGAGAGAATGACAAGGAGGTGGAGATCACTTGCTACACCACTGCCAGTCAGCAATGAAATGGGACTGTTTGGGATGAATCATTTAGGGCGAGGACCTTTAGATGCCCCTAGAGAGAGGTCGAGGATCTCTGAAAACAGTCTACAAGGCAAAGAGGGCATCCTCCGTCCGCTCGGCCTTCTTGTGGGAGCCATCAGTGGCACGAGCAGGGTGAGCAGGGTGAGCAGGGTGAGCAGGGTGAGCAGGGTGAGCTCCGGGGGGAGATGGCAGAGAGTCTGATGACTTCGCTCGCTCCTCTAGGAACTTATCGAATTCTGAAAGAAACAGATTGATGAAAGGGTGAAAATGAAAAAAGAAAAGCAAGTGGAACATATGCAATTGTGTTCGGAGTCTATACCTTCGCTGGTCACCCCTTCCTCAGCTGCATCCCCTTTCTATTGAGAAGAAAAAAAGGCCATGAGATAATAAGACATATTCTGGCATCGTTAATGGAGTTGTCTTCGTTTCAAAGACAAGAAGTAAACCTTAGTGTACAGTCGGCGACACAAGAGGCTGATACACTAAAGTATCATACAAGTCAAGTGCCTGTAAAGTTCACACAAAACCATACATAAGTCGTTCATGAAGGATCCGTCAACCATGCATCCTTACACACTTGACACAGGCAAAGACAACAAGGAACTTTCTTGAGCCCGACTCCACAACCTCCGCATGCAAGTTAACGAAGCTCATACCAGGATATTAACTTGACTATCATGAGCACTTTGTTAGCATTTGTAAGTCGAACCTCACACTAAACTGTTACGTGTAAGTCATTGGTGGAAATACATTAGATTATAGTGAATGAAAGGATTTGACTTGGAAGGAAACTAAAGTCAAATGTATCCAGTTATGTGAGATGGATGGATGAAATGTCCAAGAAAAAACAAAACTAAAACCGAGAGAAGAAGAGAGAGAGAACGAAAGAAGGGAAAAGATATAAATCAAGGTAAAGAAGTCTCACCACGTCAGCACAGAGCCACTCCTCTATGTCATCCATGACAGAGGACTGCGATACGGGGATCTATGGAGCAAAGCCATGGACAAACCAAGGGGCAGCACCAATGCCACACAACAGAAAGACACCCAACGGCAAAAAGAAAAATTGTAACACACACAAACACAAAAATAACAAGAATCAACCAAAGGCTCAGAGAGGAAGATGATTTCAAATGAAAACAAATCAAAACAGGAACAAAAAGAAAATGTGCTGAAAAGACACACTCAACCCCTCTCAGGTCTGTGCTGTTATCGTTGTATCATGTGCAACAATCTGCTACTCGGCTGTCTACAATGAGAACAGGAGTTCCCAGGTTTTGTTTTGTTCTCATTAGTTCGGTGGCGCTGACATGGCTAAACAGCTGCCGACTAATGTCACACAGCAGTGTTAATTATTCCACATCATTAGTTAATTAGCAAATCGCTTGAACGTGATTAAGAGATTGATTGGATGGGAAAACGCTGTAAGCACAGGGACCATCGAGAGGCAGGGCAATCCCACGGCGTACACATATATGGGGCATACACACACACACACATGACCGCTGCATGGCGTGCAGTGACTGCGATGATGTGATGAAGCCACGTCACGGTGGACGGCGTGAGTTTGTGTTTATGTTTGCGTGGGCGCCAAACGATCACAGTAAATCAGGACTGCGAGGAAAGTGTGTTGCGTTATATGTCACAAAAAAAAAAAGAAAAGAAAACTTTTACAGTGGCAAACTGTAAGTCCATTCATGAGGAGTAACAATTAGGGAAATTGGAAAAACTTGAAGTCAAAGTCCACATTTGACGTGGACCTGATATCAGAGTTGAAAAGAGAAAACAAAAAAAACTTTTCCTGAGACCCGGTTAAAGACTACAAAAACACGGGTTTCCTCGTGAGATCACAGTGAGTGCAGTGGAGGAGCAGCTCAAAATAAAAAGCCAAGGCAAGTGGGGCAGTGAAAGTCATTCACGGAAAAAAAAATAATAATCATAACACATGCAGCTGTGTGAAAAAGGGAGAAAATGCTGTAGAAAAGTGTGCAATAAGAAGTCTGTTCTTATCATGACTCACTGAAAAGAGAAACGTTCAAAGTGTAATAATGTATACTCAAATATTCAGTAATAACAACGACTTCATTTGTACAATGTTAGAAATATTACAACTACCGATTCATATGTTAGTTAATCTATTTCTGGTTAGGGTGAGACGTGCGAGGTTGTCGTTAATTATAGCTAGTGTAATATCTAGGATCCAAAGACAGTTAGAGGACAACTGACAAATACTCTCCGCTACACAGCAAACCACCATTGCTTACTTTTTTTTGGGACGACATGCTATCAGTACTTTAACAATGTCCATCACTGTTGATTTAACCGTGCTGTGTAGCAGAAGTATCTGTGCTTCCCTGCTGTTTTAGTGTGTGACTGTTAAGAGATGAATGGAGCTGATGAAAGTTCCTGGTGACCCGTCAGGCTCATTAACCCATCCACAAAGGGGTGGCATGGAAGTGGAAAGCTTTCAGTAATGGGTGTAGCGTTTAATGTCAATTGAGTGAAATGGAAGTAGGCAATTGGATAAAATCGTATATTATCATACAAGTCATTTTGTATCACTGGATAATCCAGTGAATTAAATACAAATCGAGATGCTTCATCATGCAAACGTTTGCTATAATAAAGTTAATTGATTTGTAAGATTGCCTGCATAGCCTAATAAAGCCAATGAAATGATACCTCACATAAACAGTACAGAAAAATCAGCTCTGGTTGACAAATCGCTAATATTATAAAGGGATAGTTCATTTTTTTTTTTTT
>CALSBV010010309.1:10802572-10826705 GCA_943590825.1 Bovichtus diacanthus | reverse complement strand
AGAGAGATGGAACACAACCCATAGTACTGGAGAAAGGGGAAGAAAGAACCAATTTGACCAGAAATAGTAGAATAAATAGACAAAGTGCCCACGGGTGGATTTTATTTTCAATATTAAATGTGGTTATGAATATCCAATTAATTCAAATAAATTCCACCCGGAATGATGTGAGCTGCCGCAGAAGCAAAATAAATCCTAGACCTACTTTTTGCGCTGCTCAGCGAGAGAGCTGGTCCTGGTCTGGGCAAACATGTCGAAGTCATCCTTGTTGTGGCCCGGTAGAGAGGACAGGGTACCGCTCACGCTGTCTGAAGCTACATCTGGAGTGGGAGGGCGAGAGACGAGAGCAGAAAAGGGGGAACGGCAAGAAGAGGCGGAGAAAGCAGAGATGGACAATTATGAAGAAAGAGTCAAGACAGAACAACAATATAACTAAGCTTTAACCAGAGTGCTACAGCACGCAGCGATTTTCTAGGGAAGAGTGTCTGGCGATGAGTTATGTTGCTGGGCTCATTTCCCATTAGTAGGCAGATTATGAGCCTTTTTTAAACTCCGCTGCTTCTCCAGATCCAGGTCTGCAGAGACTGGGGAGGACGGATGTCACAAGCATTATGATAGTTAGAGGCAGCAAAAATAGTTGTGTGATTGTGTATGACACCATAAGGGGGAAAGGTCGTCCCAAATCGCCCGAAAACAACGCTGAAAAACAGACATGATATACTTTTGCTCTTACCAATACCCGCTAGTGCAGATGATAGGGAGGCTGTAGTGGGGTTATGGGCTGGGGAGGCAGTGGCCCCGGCGGGGGAGCGGGTTATAGGGCTGGAGCTGATCCTGGGCGTCACCACAGCAGGGGAGCCCGGGCCCAGGTCTATCAGGTTGTCCTCTGTGGCCTCATTCAACATCTGAAATGGGACAGGGAGAGGAAAAGAAAGATGGCTGTCGACAATTATGAACGGCTGTAAACAACGTCAACAGACAGTGTTTTTGATGTTTTTGCTAAAAGTTATGAATGTGAAGTTCAGCCAGCAAATAGACAGGAAGGAAGCTTATACATGTTTGCTCTTTGTACACAGAGACTAGTGAAATTCTACAGGATCGACTGTTTACACAGTTTGAGACAACATTGAGGGTCAGTAGTTGTGGAGACTATGCACAAAAACAATACTGAGGGTTGAATAAACAAGAAGGAGCGAAGGGAAGGACATATAGTATCTAGTTTCACACAGTGCTAATGACGGCTCTAAGCCAGTGTTTCTCAAATGGGGGTACGAGTTCCCCTTGGGGTACATGGGAGTACGTTAAATGTGGTTTAGATGTTAATGAAAAAAAATATCAGTTAACTAATTAACTAGTTTCTTAAATAATAATACTATAATAAGTTCAATAAAAATGTAAATGTTAGTTTGATAAACCACAGTGTATATTCAATTTGTCCTATTTTCAATGCAATCACTTGTTCAGTGTGACCTGGAAGCCAGTTTCGATGTTGAATGACAGACGAAAAACAAGAAAATGGCTGAAAGATAGCAGCAATACAGCTGAAAACATAAGAGAAATAAGTGAAAAAGAAGCTCATGTTTCTCACTAAATTGTAAGCGCAACTTATCAACAAAAAAAAAAACAATTCAATGCAACTACAATGCTGTAGTGTTATTGCATGATGGCCAAAAAAATCATAGTTATGGATACTAAACATTTAAATGTAGCATTTAAGTGTGTTCAGTCGCATGGTTGTTGTTTAGTAAATCCGACAGTGATGTTGCAGCACTTTATTCTACCACTTTATATAGACTTTTTGTTTTTTTCGCTCTGTTCAGGGGGTACCTGGCTGAAAGAATATTCCAAAATTGGTACATTACTGAAAAAAACGTTTGAGAAACACTAGTCTAAGCAATAGCTCCATACACTACAGCAGACGTGTTAACACTCATCACTGCGTTTATCCCAGCACATTAAACCTGGTACTGGCATCGTACTTGCCTCCATCAGCTGGCCACAACACAAACAGACAGAGCACACAGAAAGATCAACAGAATGCAAACACAAATAGCTATGTGGGATGTAGCCTCTGGCGAATGTACACTCTAAATAGCAGATTGGGACTTGTTCTGCTTTGCTCTCCCAGTTTTGATGAAGCTCAAAATGCAATTCACTTGCATTAAATATTAACGCTGCAGTGGATTGTTGCGTATGTTATCATAAATAGTAATAATTAATTCAGATGCTCAAATGGTAAGAACAAGCACAGCAAACGGCTATGTGGACGGATTTGTTTAAAACATCCCTCATAGCATCCGTAACATCAGACAAACTAGCAAAGGCGACGCGAATGCAGATGTAATAAAACATTTTTAATAAAAGAATTGTTCTGAAAACATGCAAAAAAAGCAAAAACACATAACGAGCGATCCTCTGAGACAATTTTTGGTAATTGATTTCTGCGCTGTGAATGCAGATTTCCTTTTGATGGTACTCACCCCATTGTTCTGCGCGGCTCTGCCCGACCTGTACCTCTCGTACCTGTGAGCAGAACACGAATCTTTGAACGTTTTACCGCAAGCTTTGTGAAGTTCAAATGCTCACGCATCTTTCATCTTCAGAAACCTCATGAAAGAGACAGTTTACCAGTTTGAAGCTGCCGAATGTTTAAAGAGAACAATCTTCATACAAGCTCTTTCCCTTTGTGGTGTTTGAGCGTGCAAAGACTTGTGTTCAATGTTACGCGTGTTTTCTCAGAATTTGGATTTTTCATTGGCAAGCTCGTGTATAATCACAGCTGGAGCCTCCTCTTTAAAATCATGGACTGAGGAACCGACAAACGAGCACCGATTATGTATCCGTTAAACATATTGGACCAAGGCTTAATCTTACACATTGGGTTGGAAAAAAAAAAAAACATCTAGTTTTGTTGGACAGGTAAAAACTGTACGGACATCAAAGATGATTGAAAGATCTACAAACAATGTTCTGTTCACGGCACCCAAAGAAAACCACGCATGTCATGTGAGCCCTCGTTGTGCCGTAAAAAATAAAGTCTGACCGAGCGTTTGACTGAGCGCACCTCTCATATCGGAGGAAAATGTTGTTGAGGTCGTCATTGACATGTAGCAGCTCCTCGGTCACTTCTTCGTTAGAGACGCGTGAAATCAGCTCGACCACTCTCTGCTGCATCGCCCTGCATGTTCTGTTCAGCTCCTGGACAGATTGGCACATCAACAGATTGATCAATAGAGAAACATAGGGGAAGAGAAAAGGTTAAGTTATAGAGAATAAAATCATTTTGGCATCCGCATACGCTATAATACGCCTTTGTTTAAATCTGGAAAAATTTCCCGCACAATAAATATACTGTAAGTATATTTGTTAGAGGCATTAAATGTTGAGCAATTCAGAAATATTTGCTCAACTGTGTAAAAAAATTCTGTGAATGCTTTTTCCTTTAGCAGCTGGAAAAAGAAAGTGGGAAAAAAAAAAGTCAGAAAAGGAGGCACATAACTATTACAGCTGGCACGTGGCCAGATCCTTGCAGCTGACACAAATACCTGAGTGGATTTGGCTTTAGGAGATTAAACTCTGCTTGAGTTTCTATACCCCTGGTTAATTGCCAATTCCAGGAATTTTACCACAGCCAACTGGCTCTTGATAAGTTGTGTGCGAGTTGAGCGTTTCCTCATAAAACTAAACACACTACTCCCCCTGGTGGCTGCAAACAAGTCCAACACTTTACAGCTGGCATGCAATGTTGGAAAGCTTTTTACTATCTGAGTAAACATATATTACAGTCTGCGGGAATTCATACAGTAAAATAGTTTGCATGAGCCCATATCCATTTCTATTTTGTTTCGGATTTCAGGGATGATTTCTTGACAGACCCTTTCATATAAAGTAGAGAAATAAATAAGATTTTCTTGCTACGACTCGTCTTCTGATTTGGATTTGCCTTCCATGTTTTAAGTAGCTTTGAAACCACATCAACTTAAAATCCACATTAAACATTAAAACACTTAAAAGAGTCTTTAGTCACTTAAAGATTTAATTCCACTTGGTTAAAATAGACCTCATAATGTATTCATGCGCCTCTAACCTGAAGCAGTTCCAGATCAGAGGCATCTTCCTGCCCCGGCACCATCTCTGTTAGCATCTCCGACATGACTTTGGTGTTTCCTCTCACCACGTCCAGCTCACTGCGCAGCCGGGCGATCTGAAAGCACAGAAGGTCAGAGGTCATTCAGACACATTCAGGGCTTATACAGTATCAGCAGTGCTGCAGACGTCCTCGAAGGCAGTCGATTGAGTTAGTCATGATATCCAGCTCAAACCTTGTAATCTCCTTTAATCTTTGCACTTCACATTTTGAAACTAAAGTCTGCATAAAACTGCTTTATTGTAAGACTTTGGTGAAAGTGCAGCAGAAAGTTCATTTTACTGGTCAAAGGTTGCTGTTGACGGCCCTCACCTGTTCAGGGGTTGCTGTGATGGGGCTGGGCATGTGGGAGGCCTGTGTGGGAGGGGCAGGAGTCGGGCTCGGGGAAGGTATAGGAGTCGCGACGGCAGGTGAGACAGGGGCTAGGTACTTGATCATGGCTGGGTCCACCTCTGGTGTTCCCTAGAAGAAGAAAAAAATAGTCTTAAGGATATTGCTGTGTGAATATACTGTACATATGTGCTCGTGCTGCAGGTGGGGATTTTTTTTCTCACCCTCTGTGGTGTGTGGATGGGAGACAATGCATCCAGGTCTGCCATTGGGAACTCAATGCCTTTCCTCTTCAGTTCTTCATAGATGTGGACCACACCAGTTAGATCGGGGCTACTCCTGAAGGCATCAGCCCAGGCCTGCCACAAACACACACACACACACACACACACACACACACACACACACACACACATCATGGGCCTCATGTAGGAAGCGTTTTGAATGAGTGTCCACGATTCGTTCTTATTTTGTTAGTACCGATTGATTTCTGGCATTCACGTATGTTTTCTTGTTTTTGCTCTCCTCTTAGGTAAGAGAACATTTTACTGGTGGCCAAGAGCACACTTTCAGAGTCGCCAAATTGTTTTCCAAACGCAGGCCAGCCGTTAGGAATTATGGAAAGGGGGACAACATTTTTCAAATTGGGGCACTCATCCAAGGCTCAACACTAACTTTTTCCACCACTGTCCTGAAAAATAATGTCAACCAAAGTCAGTGTAAAGCATCAAAAGATCCTAAATGGTATCCTTTGTTTATTGTCATGTACAGTGGACACTTGCATAACAAAGACACTATTTAAGAGATTTTTATTTAAATATTTGCTTTGATTAAAAAAGCATTAGAAGTTTAATTACGTATAATAATGCTGCTTAGAGCTAGTGTTAGGAAGTTAAACAGGTCCTTCCTTCTCTCACATATTTTTATTATTACTGCCAAAAACTAAACATTGCTATTTCTACACATTTTTACATTTGAATGCATCATGATAATGTTTACCTCACCTTCAAAACTAAAAATGAATGGGTCAGAAACACACACTCTCTGATGTGGTTAATAGACCGAGCGATAGACAGAAAGACGATAAAAGAGGAGTCTTCTTCAACAAATCCCTATAAATAGAGGACGGAGGAACGAGAGACGAGAGACGGAGAACACCACCTGTCGCCCGAGGTGACCTCAGGTAACAGGATAGGAGTCTGCAGTCTGTGGTGCAACACCTGGAAAGTGAGAGTCCATCACTGACCTACTTGATGCCATTTACAGACATTGATTTCATCCTTTTGCAGTGGACGTGTGGCTTATTTGTGAATTGAGCCATAGGGTGTATTATATTTGAATAATAGTCGTAATAATAATAATAATAAAAACAGCACTAACTGAGAAAGCCCAAATACCTGTATGAGCGCCAGCACTTTGTCTTGTACGATGGTGGGAGGATTGGTTTTGGGGGATATAACTTTGACCAACACACCATCGATGAAATCTCTGCTGGCCACCTGGACATGAAACCTGTGACCACAGTTCTTCACACACGTCTCCAACACCTGCAGAGAGGGAGAAGATTAAACAGAGACAGAAGCCTCGCACATAACATTTAAAAAAAAAAAAAACTGGAAATGCAGGGAAAGCTTGTGAGAGACAGCTGAGAAAAGCAAGACTTCTCATTCTGGATGCTTTCATCACACTGAGGGGCTTTTTAACCAGCTATCAAAGATGTGGGTGGATATGAACACAGCTCAAAAGGCACGGCTGCTATAAACAAAATGAAAGATGAGCAATATCAGACAGAAATACATGGCTTTGACATGGGCCGGGGAGGAGAGACATAGTAAAATGACTAAGAAAGAACACAAGATCTAGAGAAGTAAAGTTGTAAGTAAGGTGCAATCCTCCAATGTGGCCTACGCACTGAAAAGCAACAGCAACTTTGGACAAGGCTACCTGACAATTCAACTCCTCCAGATGTGTCTGGTGAATTTGATGGCAACAAATGGTTTTACAATAAAAAAAAAAAAAGTATAACTTCTCACCGTTAGCGCCAGCATCACTTCTCTGTAGTTCTTGTTGCCACCAAGTCTCTTCTTTAGTGCCCGCATGGCGTCTTTTGGCCTGGAGGGAAACAGCAGAGAAGACACAGCTGGATGAAGCACCCCAGCTGAGAGTAGGCATATCATCTTTGACTTTGTTGGCATAAATTATTTTCTGTGCCACAATAACAGATGCCAGTCAGTCTGTCAGCAGAGCTGTTTGACTAAGACAGAGAAGTGCCGTCACACCATCTGTTTCTCTCTTTTCTTTCTGAGTGACTATCTGTTTTCTCCCAAGGCCAGATCAAAGCTGTCCACGCGTGAAGACTTCAGGATGGCTTTCTGCCTCACACTGCAGATGAGATGTAATAAGCTTTTATGAACTCTTTCACGAGCTACGGTACATCCATTGAGTGTAGGAGCTGAAATAGGCCGAAATGGATGCGGATGGCGCATGAAGTCTGATATACAGCTTCGTCCAACAGCGCTCTGTATTAGTGGAAGTTTCTGATTCAGTGTCACAGTGGCCTTTTGTTGTTTTTTTGGACGGTGCATCTGTTTTGTTATATCTTGTTTCAGCACCCAGTAGCATGTGTTAAGACAACATTATGCTCACACAAAAAAAAAAAGACATTTTCAGTTGCAGAGTTTCCCAAACCACCAGTCTAAATCTGCCAACCAGACATTGTTGAACTCGCTGAAACATCTTGAATACAAAAAGTTCTGTGTTCTGTGAAGCTGAACTCTTTCTCTGTGTGTGGTTATGTGTGTGTGTGTGTGTGTGTGTGTGTGTGTGTGTGTGTGTGTGTCTTTGAGTGTGACAGAGAGGGCTCCATGTTGTGTGCCAAGACAATGAGTGTGTGTAGGCATGAAGAATGTGAAAAGCATCAGAAAAAAGACAAAAGGGAAAGTGCTGAGGGAAAAATGGAAAAAAAGACAGATTCCAATATTCTTCCTGAAATGAACACACTGCATAACGGAGATATTGGACGGGATCCCTTGACGATTAAATGTATTTAGGCTACTGATTAATGTGCCTTACTGTAGGTGAACTAAAAACGTTTTCTCTAGAAAACATAACCACAAGTGAATTCAATGGGGTTGCGGAAGAAAGCTATAAAAGTGCAAATAACAACAATATGTTTTGTTGGATATTAAAAGCGTAGATCACCATTATATGCTTTAATACAAAACCTAATCTGGAGCTGTTATGGTCTGATAAAAAAGAAACAAAACTTGTGAAGTCTGTAGAAGGCAGATACAGGTTTTTGTTTAAATTATTTTGAAAAAGTGACTGATAGGAGCAATGACAAATGCAAATCAGGTCATTTATGTAATTTTTTTTTTTTCGTTGTAACTACATTGTGTATTCTAAACATTACACATCATTTTAATGCAGGGGACTGACAGAAGAATTTCATTCATTCATTCATTCAGTCAGTGACACGTACAGAAAACAAAAGCCTGTCTGTGGTGTGGTGTCTGTTGGTGAAGCACAGCAGTCAGTGTATTATTTGCTCGAGTCACTCAGTCAGCCAGTGTGACAAAACTGACCAATTCATGTCCCAGATTTTCTGTATTTTACTACCGAACGTTGTAAACCCAACAATGATAAACTTGTAGACGGTGTAGCTGCTCACCCCTCGTCTGTCTCGTTTATGATATCGCAGATCTCCATGTTGATGGTCCAGTCCTCATTCTGTAGGCCTCCATCTGTGGCCCTCTCTGGAGGAAAACACAGAAAAACTTAACAGGATATTTATGTTATTTCGTTAATACAAAAAAAAAACAACAACTGTGCCCTTGAATTGTTGTCTCTACCTTTGCATTTGTGTTTAATTTAGGGGTATCAGTGTAAAAAATAAATGTAAGCGTAGGTCCTGACTTTCCTTCATTATAGTCTTCACTGCAGTGTAGTGTACACAAGTAACATAAGTGTGAGACGGGAAGGTGGCGGCTTTTTAAAAAGGCCGATATTGTTTACAACCCAACATGAAGTCAGTTCAAATGTAGACAATACTGTTCAGTGGAGAGATACGACCGTCTGCAGGTAGTTTAGTTGCATCTCAGTAATAGTCATTAATTAATCTTGGCTACTTGACAACCAAAACCTGAGAGTGGCTGGCACGGAAGTCAATTTTAGTTTCGATACCTGATCCACTGTGTGCACCCTGCCAGATGATGCTGCATTTTAGTCAGGCTCGGTTATCGTCTGTGCTAAAGTCGATGCACACTAATTAAAGCGACCCATGGTTTACATAACATCGAAAGTGAAAGCGTTGTGTAAGCAAGTCAGCATGTGGTGACATACTTTTCTCTGTAATGTCACTTATTTTTCAGTCAAAGACTTTGTTTCTACACTTTAAATCCCCTATAAGCTTGGCTTAAAATCACGTGCATTTCTCTGTGACATTATATATTAATTATACAACTAAAATAAGTCACAATTAAAAGGGGAAAATAACATCTCTAGATATTTATTAAGACTCTAATATTTAAAGACCGTGTGGTTTGATCAGATTTGATTGACAATGACCTTTTACTAACAGAGCCCCGCCCACTTGAAACCAGTGACATAAGCAGGGAGAGAGAGAAAAACAGAAATCGCTTGTAAAACAACCAAAACTGTTCTTACTTTGGAAAATCCTTCAGAACATCGTGTGTTCATGTACGATCCCATCCCTCATAGTATGAAGGTGATCGAGAAAACACGTTTACAGGACCTTTACTTGGATGTATTTTGCTCTGTTTTTGTCGATAATAACTGACAAAATGTAAAAATGTGTAATAATAATAATATAGTAAAACACTATAACCTGATAGGATGTTCAACAAAAAGAAATCTACCCTAGATGTTTGTTATTTAAATTATAAATTCTGGTAAAAGTGCTTTCTATAGTTTCTTTTTAAGGTGGTGGTCTGATTCATTAAGAGCCAAACTGGAAACTAATCTGTCAGAAGGGTTGAGATGAAATATTGGGTCGAGCATCAGGAGACGAGACAGATCAGACTGCTTTAACTCTTTATTCAATTTAGTTTTCACATCATTGTTATCTCCAAGTCTCCAAGCAAGAAACTCTCATGAAGTGAAATACCATCCACCACCTGTTGCTCTAGTCAATTAACTAAATGGACCAAACAGTCAGCTAGAGAGAGGGACCGTAGCTTTTCGGAGGAAAGTGAAGCTGGTTGTGGTTGTGTGATGTGGCTGTGTGTACATAGTAACTGGTACAACAGCTGAAAAACAGAAGCCACTGAGACCTGCTGCTTTAAAACTCCACCCTAACCCTTTTAATAGCATTTTGGCTCCAGCCAGAAAATAATGTCATCCAGACTGTGAGAAGCTACAGTGATGAACAGGCATCGCAGTCATCACTGCGTTCCTCGCTCTGTCTCCTCCTTCCTCTCCCGTCCCCTGAATCCATCCATCATGTCAGTGAAAGCTGATATCTTTCAGGATTGCAATCATCTGGGGTGAATGTCACAGTGGAACAGAAAAAAAGGTTTTCTACCAAAGTGAGCTGTGACCGAGTTCCTGTGACTGACACTCAATAGATTCTCATTAGACGATTCTTGAGTTTGGACAGGAGCTCCTCTCCCCGAAGCCCAGAGGCCCAGAGCAGGCTGTCATGCCCAGGCCAAGAGCCTCTCACTGGGCCATGTTGCCTTCCTTTTGGGAGGCTCAACATTGGAAAAGACTGACAGCCATGACTTATTCATGCTCTATCTCCCCTCTCTAATAAACTTGTCACAGACTGGGCAAGCACCGAGAGACAGGCATCTTATTTTTTTTTTGGCGGGGGGGCAAACTCCCACCTACAAACACACTTAACTACAGAAAGAGAGAGAATAAAAGTGAATTTCAACGTGAACAGCATTTAAAATCACTGTTCTGTGTCTGGGTGTTGGGGTGCACATAAAGCATAAGATTGGAGGAATTAACCAGCGACGGCTACTGGGATATCCCATGTAATCTCCTCAAGTGGATTGTCAGGTCAAGACAGGGCAGATCACGAGGGGCAGAGGAGGCAAGAAAAGAGTAAAGAAATCTGATCTCTCCATGTGAAATGAGCTGGAACGAGCTGAACAATCAGAGCCTTGCTAATGAAGTAAAATGCCCGCTGAGTGCATTCATTCATGGTGTTGTTTCAATCCCCCCAGTACTAGGAATCGACACACCAGCGAAGCCAGTCGATCACGTGGCTTTACCGGTGGCAGGCTGTGCCATCCGCTGCCAACAAAGCCACGAATCTCTGCCCCTCTCTGGCCCCATCTCTCCACGTTCTTGTTCTTTAAAGACTTCCTTTCTCTACACTTGTCTTTGTATAATGTATTTGTCCACTTTTGCCAAAAGCTTGTCGCCTAAATGAAAATGGCTTCAAATTCTGGTCACGTACAGAGATCTTTAGCGTAGAATGAACCTGCATGCAGAGGATTTGTTTTTGCTCAAATAGTGCATGATATTCTGCAATGGAAAATAGTCAGTGGATACTAGAGTTGATGACATGGCAAACATGGTGCATTACAATGTGCTGTATTGAACAATCTTAATCTGTGAACGGACTACTGCATTACCAATACCGCTCACTGACTGACAGACTGCGCGAATAGCCTCTGACCAATATGCTTATCTTTAGGAAAAAACAGTACAGAGGTGGAGAAAAGCGGGCAACAGGCCTTCAATGTGAAGCTGCAGCATGAAGAAGAGAAAAAGAAAATTCATTCACCACCTCTAACTCCTCCACCTACGTGTCAGTCATTTAGGAAATGAGAACAGTTCCTCACAGTGCACCCCTCGGCATCTGTTCTGTCGACCTCTCTCTCATTGTTTCAGGTAAGCTGATCCTGTGCCCTGCTGCTGTGGTGTATAGTACCACCGCAACAGCCAAACAGACAGCTGGCTGTACAACTCAGCGCAGCGCAGGAACTCAACCGGAGAGATCAGGCTGGAGATACAACCATCTCTGTGAAGTAGTGAAATCCAAGATGTGCCGCATACAGCCCACGGCATGACCTAGAAGGACCTCAGTCGAACAAAATGCTTGAGACGATGCTCACAGTTGGTAGCCGAGGGCCGTCTTGGATGACATGGCACAAAGCAGCTGACCAGTGGGTGGTGGGCAAGAATTCAAAGGCCCCTCTAACTTCTACAGAGGTCCTTCCTCCAAACTGTTTCCATCCAGTGCACTAAGGAGCTACTAACTTTCTGTCACTAGGAACTGAAAAACAGATTAGGCAAGAACGTGAGAAAGTCTGAGATCTACAGACAGGCCTTTATTTAGAAACGGGCAGCATTCAAGAGAAAATATGAAATCAACAAATGCTTTTGTGACAGCTACTGCATTTACTTAAAGGTAAACACAAATCAACATTGTGATTTGTAAATGTTTGGTCCACATCTGTTTAGCAGGGACTGGAACTAAAAAGGTAACAAAACAGGAAATGCTGCTTTAAATCTTTAAGATCGTTCGAAATAAATTCAAAAGTGTTAACAAATAAAGAGGGTAAGTGCTATAAAGAGTCAAGTTCAGGTAGGAAACAGAACCAATGATGGCGCTGTCTGGATAAAAAGGGCAAAACAGTAATGATGTTGTTATTATAGTGCACTGGGGTGGATGATATTACCAGAGTGGATACTTCCTTATCACTGAGCCTTACGAGATGTAATAAACTGATAAGGAAACAAAGCAAAAGAAAAGTACATCGTTGCACCCAGACAACACGTTTACATTATCAGACAAAACGTTTTCTACCTTTAGATCTCACAAATAAAAAGCTATTTTCATCCTTTTGTTGTCATTCTCTAATATTGAAATGCGCAGCAAAAGCCTTGGTGACAACTCTTCTGGGTCAGAGGTGTATTTTTAAATCTCGGAGCAGTTTTTGCAGACAATAAGCAAGATGCAAAAAGGGATGCAACCACACCAAAGGGATGTGGTAGGCCACATGTCTCTCATCTCATCTGCAGGACGAATATGCACCACACCACAGAGCCTTACGATTTCAAATGCATTGCTTAAAAACAACCAGGATGACCAAGCAGTGTGATCAACTATTGTTCAGGATTTAAGGAAATATTGAACTTCAAGCTGGCTCTGCAAGCCACTTTGAGCCATGTCACCACACCGCCCATGCGATCCCCTCTCTTTAAATTTCCTTGAAAATTGCATTGCATTGTCTACACATATACAGAGTGTATTGCACTTGTGATTACAGCGGACTGAGTTAGGTGGGTTAGCTGGCTAACATCAACTGCTCATTCCAAGTAGATGACGTTTGCTGCGATGATGCTTGCTAGCTCGCTATTTTCCTAACGTAAACCCTCGTAGTTAAACACCAAATGTCTGTCCATGCTCACATTATGTACGGTAGAGGAAGTATCACATCTGTAATGGATCATTTCAAGGCTAACGTACCTATACATTGGCCCACGGGAGTGCTGTACGGATTTCCAAGTAAGAACTCCATTTTGACAACAAACAATCCGCTCGGGATTGACAGAGGCTGAGGCCCAGAGGCAGGACCACCTAGCCCCGCCCACACAGAGATGCTATTGGTCAAAAAACTGAAGGCTCAATAGCTATAGGCTGGAATCAATGTCAGTCGTATTTAGCAACGGAAGCTATGTTCAACAATACTTTTTAAACATATAAACCATGATACTAACATGTATTTTACTTAATATCGCACCACAATTGTATGTAAATGAACAGAAATACACAAGCAACGATAAAAACAATTGACTCGATCATTCATCCGTTGAATATATAGAATATGAATATGCATATTGACGATTAACTGGATATATCCTACATTGTACTTTTGAGGGGAAAAAAGGTTTAATCAACAGAAAACAACGGTGAGACATATCTTAGTGTCATTATAGCCAACCATTATTTTAATGTTTGTTGCTGTTACATGTAGTCATCGGTAAAGCAAGTATATTTTGAAGTTAAACGTTTATTTTAACAGAATGAACATACTTGAACGCAGCTTAAAGTCAGCCGGTTGCTATGTTACAGTATGTCAACAGCAGCGGTAAGAAGTTAGACTTTATCTAGCTAAAATGTGTAGAAAATATTGTAGTGTAAAAACAATTGTAGCTAGATGTGTCAGTTGTCGTTGGTAGTGTGATAATGTTAGTGTGATCGTTAAACTTGTCTTAGCTAAAGTTTTTTTTTTCTTTTGGTTCTTAAGCATCATCTTTAACTGAAAAAAAAAAAACAAGCTCCAAATTCACAAAATATGATCTACTTTGTTCTTTGAGCAGAGGGTGGAGTGAAGGAAAGCGTGTCTCCAACCCCACCAGCACCATGATGGAGAGGTGCTGTGGTATTTTGATGGATGAGCACATTCTGAAGAAGGCGTTAGTGGAGCAAGATCCTCAAGATCAGGCTGGTCGTATTGTCAGTGCCGAGGGAATCCACTTCAATGAAGTCCTTAAACTACATCTGGAATACAGAAGTGAGAAAAATAAATATCAGTGCATGATTCAGTATTGGGTTAAGTTTATGTGACATGTTGTTTGTTCACAGACATCCTGATGATTGATCACCTATGGGAATTCACATCCTTGGCCAGACTGGGTTTGAATAACAACTTCATAGAGAACATTGAGGGCCTCGACCGTCTGATTAATCTGACATGGCTTGGTAAATTGAAGCTCTGTGTTAGTATTCTCACGCTTTCTTTTAATAACTATGCCGGCATTAACAAAAATGTAGACAATATCTTAAACTATGAACCCAGTAACTACCAGTAATAATGACATTCATCCTGAATATGTCTTTTAGATCTGTCATTCAACTGCATCGAGAAAATTGAGGGTCTGGAGTCTTTGCAAAGGCTTGAAATGCTGAATTTGTCCAACAACAGAATCTCTGTTCTTGAAAACATGGACAAACTTGAGAGACTCACTCATTTCTTCATTGCAAACAACCTCCTTGGACAGTTGGACAACGTATAACAACATTTTCTTGCATACATCTGTCACATATTATGTGTAACATTCTGGACTTGTATTGCAAGTATTATGTAACATTTGTTTTTTTGCAGTTTTAGAAGATAACATTACAGAATTTTAACATCTCGCAATTCTAATGCATTACAAAGGTGCTCTATCTCAGGAAGTTCAAGGACCTGTTCACCCTCAACCTATTCGGAAATCCTGGCACTAAGGAAGACGATTACAAATTTTTCATCGCAGCCTACTTTCCAAACTTGGTGTGCCTAGACTACAGATTACTTGACCAGAAGACAGTAAGTATTAGTGGCATGTTTTGACGCGAACCCAAGTTTATTTGGAAATCCCACATGGCTATTTACAATTTGCCATGTACATACTGTAACTAAATGTGTCTATGTACAGAAAAATGAAGCATCCATCAAATACCAATATGTCCTCGAGGAGCTGAAATGTGAGGAGCTGCAGATGCAACATGCTGATAAGACTGAGGAAAGCCAGGAATCGGAAGTCCAAATACACACAGTAATATAAAGCTGACATTTGGTTGTCATCAACAATGTTTTCAAAATGAGCTCTCATCATTTGTATACATACAGTGTGTACATTGTTCTTCCCTACAGGATGCCTTTGTGGAGTTCCTGAATGGCTCTTACCTGTTTAAGAGCATGCTCAAAGACGATCCAGAGGCAGAGAAACTACACCGTGTGCCTGAAATGGCTCATCTGCTTCAAACATATCCTTTGTTGTCTTGTCTTTCTAATCCATTCAGGTGTAGTAATAATAATAGTAATATATAATCGAGGGGAAACTAGCACTTGAATTCCTTAACCCTACACTTACATTTGAGCACCAAATGGTGGAGCTGTGTATGCAGTTATTCGAAATAGGTTTGGCTGAACATAAGCGAAGAGAGAAAGAGGTGAACTCCTTCTTCTGTGGTCAGAATAAGGCTGTGACAGGATACCAGCAGAGAGCATCGCACATATTGACAAAGTTTGAGCAGCAACACAAAGAGGTGAGCTGCGAGGACCAGAATGTTTTCAACTGTACTGTACTATTTATTAGTGATTAATATAAGGATATTTCTTGTGTTTTACACCTTTCGTAGAGGATAGTGGATATGCAGCAGTTATCAGACCCAGACCTACTGAAAGTCAGGATCAACCACTGCAACGATGAAATCAACCAACTCTGCCACAGCCTCATGGCGCTGGAGTTTCAGATGGTCAGCCAGCTAGAGGTCAGTGTGTGTGTGTGTGTGTGTGTGTGTGTGTGTGTGTGTGTTCATAATAAAACCTCCTATTCATTTCAGGATATCATCAAAAGCTTGGACATCAACATCTCAGACATGGTTGGCAACTTCACTGAAACTGTTCAGGGGATATATCCTTTCATCATCTTAAGCTTTGAATCATTTCCAATAACACTGCTGTTCTCAGGGTCAAGCTATTGAGGTACTGTTCCTCCTCATTTGGGGAAGCGACTTGCTCCCAGTCCAATAGTAATGTAATCAAATCTCATCAATCAAATGTCAGTGTTTGAAACTTTCACACACACACACACACACACACACACAGACAGTTTGGGTGCAAAACGAGTGATAATCTAAGTTAGACTTTCCATGACACAGTACATACATTTGCGCAATGTCGAGACCTGGAGGATAATTATCACGGGAATGTACGGGTGACTACTTTAGCAATTCTGGATAATGTGGCCAAGGACAACCTGGATGAGGACTTGCCACATGATGTTAAAATGGTGAGTGTCCTTTTAGACCAAAGTGGACTACTATTATTAAAATGTCAGCAAGGATTTATCCCTCAGTTCTGCTCTGTAATCTCAGAGATAACTGAACATTCGTTACCAAATCTGTCAAAAATTACAGCATATTGTCTGCACATCCTATTGACACTCCAGTGTAACTTTACAGCCACCACTATTAAAGTCCTGAAAGTAGTTTGCAAAATGTAGCATACATATGTAAAGAAGTATGTTGTTTCAGATATAACAGAATAAGAGTTGTCTAATGTGAAGAGATTAACCTGACATGAGATGATAGAGTTTAACCTGAATGGGTCAGACAACATGGTTTTGACCTTTCACACCTGTGTTTTCTCTGTGTAGCTGTTTACAGACAGGGACACAGTGATGGATGCACTGGCCACCAGCCACGATAACCATCTGCTGAAGATCAATGACCGAGAGACTCAGTTGGTTACACGTGCCGATGCCTGGAAAGTGGGCCTCGTTAAAGGGGTAGAGAACTTAAATTACATTACGAAACAAACACACCAATATATATTTTTACATGGATGACAAACCTCTCTCCCGTATCTCACAGTCTTGTTGTTGTTTGCTTTTTGTCTTTATGGGTTACAGATTCAAGACAAAGAACTTAAGCGGAACCGCATGCAAATCTTAGACATCCACAGATATGTGGACCATTTGTTGGAGCAGCTAGAGGAGTTGCAGTAGCATCATCTTTTAAACATTTCCACCTGAAACTTTTTTAATGTAATTAGTAAATAAATATGGAACAGGACATTTAGCAAGCACAAATATTCGTTTTTTTATAATTTCAATATTTGGTCCGTACACAATAGAAGAATAAAAAAATTATTCCACATCTTCACCTGTTTTTTGCCGCCTATTTTGAGATTAGAAAATACATTTTAATAACCATTATACTGTTTCAGTGTCTTCCCTTGTTCTCGACAAACCACATACATGTGTATTACATCTGTGTGGAGTACACTTCATCATCTAAAAACAACTGTATTACAGAAGAAATAACATTACAAGAAAAGGAAACAGTACTGGGAGTGCATGCCAAAAATAGAAAAAGAAAAATAATAAGTAAATGTTGAACTGAAACAATAAAATAAACAAATTAGGTTACAGAAATCAAATGAAAAAATAAACTTAACCACAAATCATCACCATGTCCACTAGAGTTGTGACGATTAGTCACAAAATTAATGCTAACTGTTTTGATAATCGATTAATTATTAAAATCATTTCTGAAAAATGTCAGAAAATGCTGTTTTCAATCTCTCAAATATGGCAATTTCCTGCTTTTCTCTGTTTTATGTCATATTAAACTGACTTGGACCTGGAAACTGGGATGAACATCTTTCACTTTTTTCTGACATTTTATGTGTTTGGAAATATTCCAAACATAATTATATAACATCTGAAGTTCTGCATCATAAAAATAGTTATAGTGAAGGATTCAAAGATTCAATGTTCACATTGACAAGCAATATGTGTAGTAAAATATAATGTTTCTTAAGGCTGTGTTAAAAAAAAAACTAGTGTGAAAAATAAGAATTACAATAAAATAAAATGTTATAGTTTTGTATATACTCCTATTTGATATGTATAATAGATACGACATATGCATTTGTTTCCAGACTCTGCATTTATAAATAAGACGATACATTCTAAAAGTTAAAAAAAGGGATCAAAACATTGTAAATTACCATCAAGTCTCTCGCACTCGCATGCTGGTGGTTATAGTATAGTAGAACATTAAATACAACTCCCAGAATGCATTGGGTTATATTATCCAATAAGAGTCTTGCTCAAGCCGAGCAACAGAGTCCAGCCAATGAAATTCAAGAAAGCTGGATTCTCAAATGAAACGTTGCAGTATCCCTGCTCAGTAGACAGTCCATGGACAGCTCGAAAAATTTAGCAAGTTTTGGGACGTCGGGGAATTTTTGCAGCTGGCAGACCCTCTGTCAGGACCCATTCTCTGTCCAGCTGTGGTGTGCTCAGTCATAAAGTTCATGACGGTTGCTGACGGTGACACTTTAGCGCTCATCATGCCTGTCCGAGCAGAGTGCTGCAGTACTACCGGCTCGGCCTGCCCATCCTCGGCCTCTCTTGTTCCCCCTGCCCCGATCAACACCTACCAGCCGGGGGTGGCCACCTCGCTGCTGTACAGCGGCTCACAGTTTCGGGGTTATCAGAAGAGCAAAGGCAACTCCTACGCCGTTGAGGTTGTTTTGCAGGTAATGTGTTATTCACATGCACTTGTTAGTTTTTTAAAACATTAGTTTGTTTATTGTTATATGCAAAGTCAGCATAAATGTAGCCCTAGTTGCTAACTTGGCTGACGTTAGCTTGTTATGAGTGTCGTACAATACTGACACGTTGACCTAATTTTGCTAGTTTTCTACTGTGACATTTTGAATTTGGACCTAAATGCATTCATTAACATTTTCGTCGCCTATTTTGCACTACACATACTGCCCAAACACGTTAGCATGTTGTGCAACTAGCTACCTAAATGAGTGGAATTCATCTACTTGCGTTGCCTTTGACAGCAATCTCAGCAGACTTACTGACAGAAAATATAATGGCTACTTTGTACAGGTTGTCTCTGTCCACACATCCCTTCCTGCAATGTTTCATTAAGAAGAAGGAAAACCATTTTTGCAGCTGTGCTTATAGGCCACATGAGATACATTATTATTTGTTCCCTAAATCTGTTTGCAGCATGTGACTGTGGAGGACTCATATTTGTGTGGATACCTGAAGATCAAAGGTCTGACTGAGGTGAGCTTTGAAACTAAGTCAGATGTAGAAAGACTGGCCTTTATTCTGTCATAGAGTAAGCACAGAACTGGTATCCATGTTAAAATGAGTGGGAACTGGTTTCCACTTGCTGGATGCAGGCTAAATTGTAACAAATATTCGAAGGTAGACAAATGCGAGGTCACTAGTTTTGACCTCTTCTTTTGGGTCTATGGCTTAAGTGTGTCGCCTGTATACCCATTTCATTACTCAACATATGGAGGGGAAAAGGTCAGCAGGATCCTGAAGTGAATTTTGACTGTGGTAGAGTGGAGTGAAAGAAGAGTAGTCTGTGTCTAGTAATAACAACTCGTATTATTTTAAACTGACATTGTTTATGAGAAAATTAAGCCAAGAAAACAGACTGAAATGTTGTCACCTTTCTGTAATTGTGTGCCTGCGTGCATCTACTCAGTACTGCAAAACAACCTACATACAGGAAGTCAACATGCTTTAAGATGTACAGGTATATCTAGATATTGAGAACATGGGAAAATGGCTGCCGAATCATAATGGTTGCATCACGCTTACTTTAAACACCTACTTCGTAGTCGGCTGCATAACATAAGTCACATGCAATTCTTGAAATCTAAATCCTTCTCATGTTGCTCAGTGATGTATAGCGGCACCCTTTAAGCATTTTAAAAACAAACATAATTTGCAGGCATACATTTTGGAAGCAAGGTTCAACTACTATTAATGTATTTCTATTTCTATTTCCACTTTCTCTTTCCTTTCTCTGTGTGACAGGAGTATCCCACTCTCACAACATTTTTTGCTGGTGAAATTATCAGTCAAAAAAGGCCTTTTTTAACTAGGAAGTGGGACGCGGATGAGGACGTGGACCGAAAGCACTGGGTATGTCCTGTCCCCCTTTAAAAAAAAACAACTTTTTTTTCCTTTTTTTTAATGATTTTTGGTTGATAATTAATCAATGAATTTAGAATTTGATCACTCAAGTGTATATTAAGCAACAGAACATATATGGTGCTGCATTATTTGTGCATTCATTGGTTTAGTGTTTGCAAACGTTTTCCGCTGCTTGCATCAATTTATCATACACCATAACAGCAGGATGTATACATGCATTGAGTACCTACGATGTGAGTAGCCTTTTATATGATGGGAAAGGCACAGTTAAAGTTTAACTTCACCCAAACTGCAGTAAGCTCCTCTAGCATGCAGCTCTTCATCTAACCGGTTCACTGACACTTTGTAAACGTATGTCTTCCATAAAAGCCTGTAAATTGTGCAAAGTTATGTTTTGTCTTTTTGTTGTGAGAGAAACCCATGGAAACTGTTTAAATGAAGTTTATATGAAGGAACAACTGGGATCTCTGTCTTTTAATAACCATGTAATGAATAATGATGATAATTTAACGTGCCAGGAAATTAGACTTTGCATTCCTAGTTGCAGTTATTGCCTTCTCTTCATCCACAGTTTCTCTTCTCTTACCTGTATTTAACAGGGAAAGTTCCAGCCTTTTTACAAGTATGCCAAAAGTTTCAACTCGGATGACTTTGACTATGAATCGCTGGACAACAGTGATTATGTCTTCATGAGGTGGAAGGTTAGCACATCATCTTATAACGTCTCTCTCTCCTTGAGTTAGCGCTGAGCTCTGACCTCTACTCTTATGTTTTTCTCTGCACTCTCAGGAGCAGTTTCTAGTTCCAGACCACACTATCAAAGACATTAGCGGTGCTTCCTTCGCTGGCTTCTATTACATCTGTTTCCAGAAGTCCACCGCCACCATCGAGGGGTATTATTACCATAGGAGCTCAGAATGGTAACTACCAAACATTACAAACCGGAGTGAATGTCTTTCGCCACTTTAGCACGTGTTTTTTACGCCAACATTACTCTCACTTCTCTTTTCTGCTTGCCTCTGTAGGTACCAGTCTCTAAACCTAAACCATGTTCGAGAACACAGTATGCCTATTTATGAGTTTCGGTGACAAATGCACACGTGGGTATCGAGTCAAGGAGGGGACAGTTCATGCTGCCCTGTGGTTAAATAGAACGGGAACAGCGGAGAGCCCTTTAGTGCCAAGATCGGAGCTGACCCGTTTTCCTCGCTGCGGAAATATAACATGTGGTCTGACACTGCTATGGTGGACTGAAAGAAAGAAGGCACGGGAAGAGAAGAGAAGCGTTGAAAGGAAAACAAAGATCAGTGACAGATGGACGGTTCACTGTAGAGCTCATGTTTACCTCAGATTTCATTTTTAACTGATTTGTGTCCCTTTTTTTTTTTTTTTTTGGTCCGTTTTTATTTGAATAATGTGCTACCTGATTTCTTTGCACTCTCATAGGATCTGTCCCCCCTGTTGTTGGACATGGAAATATGTTCCTGTTTCCCTTCAGTGGACACACTAAACATAATTGCCTTTCAGCTAAGAGTTGCAAAAGAGAAGCGTATTAAGGGTATATATTTGTGAGAAGAGTTTTGTTTAGTAAAGCTTCATTTAAATAATCCAACATCACTTTGAAGCCCCGTTATGTTTAATGCAGAGTAGGATGGCGGGGTTATTGCCATAAGTAGCAATGATGAGCAGTGATCTACCTTTTATGCAAGGTCTGTAAGACTGTAAGTTATGGTCTGTTGCTCAGGGATGGTGTGTTCGGGCAATACGTATTAAATAACTGAAAACCATCAACTGAAGGTGGGAGTTGGCTTTACGGCGATGTTGACCTCCAACAGGTTGATGATAACCAATCATTTTCAAGCTGCTGCTTTCTCCAACATAGTTGTCTGAACAACTCAACAAAAAGCCTCCAGATGGCTTCACGTCAAAATGTCTCTATGCAAGCCAAAGGTCACTAATAGGTAGGATTTTTAACGGCATCTAACTTATTTTATTTCAAATGATTTATCTTCCAGAGGGATTTATTTATTTTTAAAATCAAGAACGAGTGTAAATGCATGAGAAAAATAAGATTTACAGAAAAAAATAAGTAGATTTATTTAATGACCAGCATTTGAAGCTCCGACATGTGACAATACATTCCAACTCAATTGGTTTAAAAAAAAAAACAAAATTACGATTTTCAGTCACGTATTGAGTGATTTGATGTGGAGATTGACTGACTGGAAAAGTTCAGGTGTAACATGACAAAAGCTATGAAGTGATTTAAATGTTAGTCTTCCATACAGTCGGCGGATACATTCTTATGTTTCTTTACTTTCAGTCAGATTTGTCAACAATTGTCCATTTTTAGAAGCAGTTAAATGGGCTGTAGGGCTGCAACTAACAATTGTCATTATCGATTAATCTGCCGAATATTTTCAAGGTTAATAAATTAATTGTTAGATCTATAAAATGTCAGAATATAGTGAAAAATGTCCATCCCAGTTTCTCACAGTCCAAGGTGATGTCTTTTAGATGTCTTGTTTTGTCAGTCCAATACCCAAAGATATTCAACGTAATATATAAAACAGAAAAGCTGAAAATCTCTATTTTTCAGAGGCTGAAAATAGCATTTTCTGCCATTTTTGCATGAAAAATTACTTTAAAGATTAGTCAATTATCACAATAGTACGCATTTTATATTTCTGTCAATCATATAATCAGTTATTCGACTAATGAGGCTGAATGAGTTTATATTACTGTATTTTTCTCTTAACCTTTACGAGGCGCAACAGTTGGACGAAACATTAAATGCTTCACATAACATTGCAGCTAATCTACAATGTGTTACTGTTCTGTCCTCAGTGGAATTATGTGTTTAAAAAGAAAAAGAAGAAAAAAAAAAAAAGCACCTTTTGTGGCTCATGGAGGAAAGTCGAAAGTAGGGAAGAGTGATGGAGGAAGAATAAAACTTCCTTTGATGCTTAAGGAAAAACCTGCTGCCTTACAATTTTAAATGTTTGTTAAGCTCCCTTTTTTTAAGAAAAAATATTAGCTTAGTAATGTTTTATTTGAATTAAATCACGAAAGAATATTTCTGTGTTTGAGAGAAATTGTGCAAAAAAATGACTGAACTTTTTATCTACCACCTGATATAAAAGTGTTGTGCTGGAGTGTGCATTTGCTCCGCCGGCCTCTGTGTCGCCTATAGACTTTCAGCTGGCTCGGTCGCCCGCAGCATGACGAGGGGATTTGATGATTTGATGGGTTGTGGGAATAATGTTGGCCCCATAAAATATTTTATACCCAAATGTGTGGATTGAAGATGATAATTTGCTTTTTTTGTTAATCATATAACAGAGAACACAAAATGTGCAATGTAAGAAACAAATGTTTATTTGGGGGTCAATAAAAGTCTAACATGATTTAAAGAAGATGATGTATGATAAATCAGCTATGAGTGCATTGAGTGAGGAGAAATAAAGAGTGAACTATTTCATACAAAGATGTATATTCCTTTTTTTATCTAAAATGCAATGTTATTACCGCCACAGGCAATAAACACGGATATACATACAAGCAGTGAATAAAAAAAGATGGGACCTCAAAGCCAGGTTAATAATTAAAGAGAAATAAAGTATCTCAGCCTTATTGTATATATATATATGTATATATAGCCTTATATATATTGTCATTAGATCCATAGTCTATTTCTTTCATTTACAAAGGATAGCTATGTGCAAAGAGACAACTTAACTTTATACATCCTGAGAGGTAAAGGGGGGGGATAAATAATGATTGTAGCAGTTTGGCTTTACACAGGTACATACATGTTACAGTGAGTTATTTGGACACAAAAGAAGACAATAAAGTAGATTAATAAAAAAAATATAAGGATGTTTCTATATTTAACAAAATCGGGTCTCAGGTTTGACATATTGCATTCTTTTATCCATGTCCACCATTAAGTTTAAACAGAAAGTAACCATTTCCATCGTGTAGATCTCTATTATAGTTATATATTCTTGATGTTATTTTCTTCTTTTTTTTTTTTTTTTTACCCAGGACTGGATTTATTTCAAAGTTGACGGTGCAGAAAGAGACAAGAAACACAGGGACATGGGTACGACATGCAGCGAGGGTTCCTGGCTGAAATTTAACTGGAGACGGTGCAGCTTTGTGGTACTATGTGCAGTAACCATTAAGGTACTATGTGCAGTAACC
>CALSBV010010309.1:10790356-10802562 GCA_943590825.1 Bovichtus diacanthus | reverse complement strand
AGGTACTGGGCCACTCTAACACTGGCACAGTGTAGTCACCTGTGTACAGAGCTCATAGCAGCGAGCACTAGATGTCAGTAGTGGACAACAAAAAGAAACGTTTCACTTTCAAGCACATGAGTGGCTCCAAGCTGTTTAATCCTCTAAACCTTTTGCAGCAATGCTAAGTAATGTAAAGGGCCACTCCTTAAATGCACACACACACACACACACACACACGTCTCATTAATGGAGGCAGACATCCAAACATGTCGAAAACAATATAGTCCCAATAAATGCCGTTCACTTCCATTCCTTTATTATCAGGTAAAATTCACAAAGAACAGCAGTTTTGTGCGCTGTGCTTTTTTTGTATTACATGTTAAGATGGCGCCTAAAACACGATTTGTTTCGTTGCTTCGAGACCAAAGGTCGTTTGACATTAACAACTTAAATCAACTAACGAATGTGCAGAGTAAGGACACGTGTTGCTTTGGGAGATCCTGAGTTAACAACAGGCTGATGACTAACAAGTAAAAGGGTTATTTAAAAAAAAAAGCACTTTTTTCCCCCAAAAAAACTTGGCATTTCTCACTACATGTGCGTCATGTTTGACACATGCGCTGCAGCTCATAAAGAGAGGAGGAAATATTTATTCCCGCAAACCACAAAAGGAAAGAAATGTGAAATATGTTGTCCAACAACTCCCTTACGTGGGTTTAACAATGCGTGCCGCTGTGTTAGGAGCAGTTTAATAACTCAGGGAATAGCACTCAACAACTGATGCATTCAAGTATTAATAATGAGCAAAATTATAACTTTTCAAGCATTTTGTGGCTGTAATGAGTGAAATAGTGAAACAAACAGTTCAAAAGAATACTAATGATTTGTGTACTTCAATCAATGGAAACCTATAATGAATTAAATCCTTTCACAGATGTACATCAAATGTAGTGTGAATACACAACGATTGATCAGTAACAACTTATTACTTAAATAGAAAACATATGCTCTTATACTTACTGTCTCCTACCGTGTATTGCAACTGTTGCACAATAATTTCCATCGGGATGAATAAAGTTCTATCTTATCTTATCTTATTAAAAAAATCCAATTCCAAGCACAAGGGAATGGTTAAGGGCATAATTTCTCCTCCAAAGAGCACCCTTGGATGTAGTGGACACCAGAAGTGCTTTTCTTTATAGACTACTTATTATTCATTTAACACATTTTCTTTTTTCTGTCTCCTTCATTTTATTCTTTATTTTCCTTCTCATTGTGTATTAAATGTTGTTTAACATCTTATGTAACGCATTTTTAACTGACTTTGTGTTTTGTAGGTAGGAGTATCCTTCCGGCGTGACACAAAATAAAATAAAACCTGTGTAGAGAAGGAAAAAAAAAAAAAAGAAAAGGCTTGAATCAATGTGTTTTAAATGGACAAATGACCAGTGGGAAGATGGTGAGGTCTGTAACACACAACTACCTGCCAACAGCTTCCATAAGAAAGAGCACATGAACCTCATCCCCATCCGCCTCACATCACAATTTAATAACCCGGAGAATCAATGAGTCACCCTAACTGAAGAAATACTTTGTGAACAGAAGATGACATGACAGTTACTGTAAACGTGCTGCCTCACACACGTGTCCTATACTTAAACTGCATCTGTGAATCGCTGGGCTTTCCCGTAGTGAAGTCGTGACGCAACAGCTGCGCAGGTGCAGGGAATATAAGAAGCCCCGCAGAGCACCTCTGCTTCAGTCCCAGAGGCAGAGCGAGGGCGAGAGGCTTCTGCCAACTACCAACTACATCTAACCTGCAACACACTGTGTCGGTTCATCATGGAGGCTCAGCGGTATCCCATCAGTGTCCGTTTAATTGGAGTAATGCACAAGGAGAAGAGCAAAGTAAGCGCAGTTGGAGTTTTTATTTAATATATATATTTTTTTTTCATTACATTAAAACAAATGTATTCATTTCTTTATAAGAGAGACGTCTTATTAAAAAAACATAATCTGCGCTTCTCTAAAGTGTTGTTAAAATCCGCATTTTTTTTTTATTTCTTTTTTTTTCCAGATGTACATGACCTCCGTGCTTTGGTCAGACCAGAGTGATATTGTAGTTTACAGGACTTATATGGATTTCAAGAAAATGCACGTAAGTATCAAACGCCGTAGTTCATTGAATGTGTTGCGCATGTGCAGGTGTGGTCGATTGGGTATTAATAACAGTTCTGTTGCCAATTTCTTTATGACAGAAACAAATGAAGAAAGCATTCCCACCGGCAAATAAAATGAGAAAGTCCGACAGAATCCTCCCCAAATTTCGAGGTATGTGTCTGTAGTTTACAGTGGCAGTTTATACAAAATCAAAAAAAAGTTACAGGCTGTTTGGATTCTGACTTGTGTGCTTTGAAATAAAGGCGTGAACCGGGGCGGCCGCCGGGGGAAGGGTCCCACCAGGTCTCTCGTGCGCCTCAAGTTCCTGCAGAAATATTGTAATGGACTCCTGAGCTGCGACCCGCGGGTCGCTCAGTCGGCACACCTCATCCAGTTCTTCCACCCCAAAGACCAGGACGTGCAGCCGGAGTTCGCTAAGAACAGGTAACTTAAACATATTTATAGCAATTAAAATACCATCATTTTGTGTAGGAATGCATTGTTCTTCCTTTTGGGGCACTTGAGCAGCTCTACAAGGAAGTGAGCAGTGACGTTTTAGACTTTCATGGTGGCAAAAAGTGTAAAAAAAATAAATAAATAATAATAATATTTTTAGAAATTATTTAGTAAAAATAATTTTAAGGCAGAATTAAAAAAAAAAAAAAAAAAAGTACTCTACCCTCTTCTACACCTATATTTGTCTTTAAAGGTTGCTAAACACAAACTTCTTCATGTTTTAGATGTGTTGCCATTAACTGCAATGGGCTTTGACAAAAACCTTTCTCAAATTAACATTTCACTCCTTACTAAATAATTAGTGGTATCCCCTGACACTGGTAAAAAATAAAAAAAATAAAAAATAACAAGTCTATGGACAAGATTACTGTAGTTATTAGTATTGAAAGATAAAAAGGTAGACTAATGTAAAATAATATAAAAAATAGACAATTTGAGTTTCTCAGCAAGATTGTGGACCTGGACAATTTTAAATGCTGAAGTAGAACCTGCACCGGGAGCCTTTAAAACACAACCTGGTAGACTAGTCCACATTCCTGCTCAACAAATTGTGTTTATATTAGGTGATTAATGCAGAAATTAGGCATCAGATTGTGCATGAGCTGCTCTGAGTTTTTCTGGAGTGTAATTTACCACCAAATGAACCTGTGTCTCTCCTCCTCAGCATCATGATCATGCCATCAGACGATGAAATCAAAAGCGATGCGGGACAGAGTGCTGTCAACGTGACTCAGCCGTTCGTCACAGAGACCTACAGATCTGTGGCGCCGTACGAGACCAAAGACACCAAGAACAAACCTTTCAAAGTGGCAGTGGACGAAAAAGTAGATGTACTCATCAAAGACAAAGCAGGTGAGTGGGCTTCAGTGTCCCGTGAACGCTTTACCTCATCAATCCAAAGGCACTGAGAGTTGAAAGTTAAATGTGTGTTTGTGTTGGTTCAGGGTGGTGGCTTGTGGAGAATGAAGGCAAGCAGATGGCCTGGTTCCCTGCCCCCTACCTGGAGAAGCTAGATGATTATGATGATGACAACAACTATGGGAGTAAAGATCACCTAGATGGGATTTCTGAAAGAGGTAAATGCATAGATACTGTTTACCCTGGTCTAAAAACACTTCATTGTAAGTAAATGTCCTGAATTCTAAATGTTACTTCAGTGAAAGTACAGAAGTATAATCAGCTAAATGTACTTTAAGTATAATCAGCAAAAGTGTTCATTATGCAGGATGGTGTTATATTACGATAGAATATTATATAACTCTGTTTTCTATCATGAACACATGCATGCAAGAGGATTTTAATGGTAATAAGCAGTTTAGTACTGCATCATATCGTAACCATGTATGTTTTTAAATGTAAAAAGTAACTACAAGTGTCAAATAAATGCAGTGGAGTAAATATTAGAAATATTGTAAAAATATATACCGTAATATACAACATTTCAGTATAGAGTTGCATAAAATGAAAATACTCAAAAGTACAAGTTGGTCAAAATTGTGCTTGAGTACAGTACTAGAGTAAATGTACTTGGTGAGTTAATGTCAGTCAACATCCAACGACAAAATGTATTAAAGTCATTTCTTTCCCTCTCAGGAATGCTGTGCAATGCAGTCAAGAGCTACAAGGCCGCCAAAGATGATGAGATGACCGTGGTCATCGGTGCAGTGGTGGAAGTCCTGCAGAAGTCTGACAACGGCTGGTGGCTCATCAGGTAATTAACAATTTGGCTAAAACTGGTTTTAAACATCATACCAACGACATTGTAGATGGTTTTACCAAGACAAGATTGTTAAGACTTGCTTAAAAAGGTCCAGTGAGTAGGATTTAGTTACATGTAAATTTCAACCCTACATTCTGCTATTTGTTGTTTTTAACAGATACAATGGTAAAGCAGGATACATCCCCGCCATGTACCTGCAGCCCTACAAATACCCTCATATCCGCATGACATCCATGGAACCGGATCGCCGCAACTCCTCCCCGAGCCTGGAATGGCAGTCCAACAATATCAGCCTCCCACAAAAAAAACAGCTGCAACTTCCACACAGGTCTTCCTCAACCAGCCTGCTCCCACCACACATACAGCAGAGATCACAGTCTGTTGAAATCCTGTCAGATCGACCTCCAGCTCAACCTGCAGTGAGCATCACTTCCAAAGCGACCAGCGTTTCCACCTCACCTACCACTGCAAATCCCGTCCCTCCGCCCAGAATCAGGGTGGAGATGGACGGAGAAGACGAGCAACGTGGCATGAGCCTGATGACAGATAGCGAGGGAAGTCTTGAGAGCGACAGCAGCGACTTCAGCAGTGACCTCAATACTTCCTGGGCGAGTTCCTCGTCCTTCAACCTGAGCCAAAGCTACAACGAAGAGCAGCTGCATCTCAGCAAGACTCCTCCCCCCAAGGTGAGCAACCACCTTAGCCCGACAAGCGGCCAAGAGGGGAAGATGATCCCTAGTGTGTCTGATCCAAACCTCTACAAGGGGCCGGTAACACCTAAGGTGCCACCTAGACCCAAGGCCCAGGAGATCCTTACCCGGTGTACCACTGTCACCCGCAAGAACGCAACCAAAGGCTACCAGAGGAACAGGGGCCTGTTGCCCATAAAAACCGAGATAATAAGTCGATGAAGTTAATATTAGCTTAATTTTCATTATTCAGGACCATAATCCATTCTGTTCTGCCAATTAAATATGCTTGTGAACTTCACTTGGACACAAAAACAAAGCATGTGTTCATAAATGTAACTGTAAAGAGTTGCAGAGTAGTTTATTTACAATGACTAATAGGTGTTGCATCAGTTGTATTGCGGGGAAATTCAGAAGCAATAAAGTACACCTTTATTCTTGCTGCTGATGTTTTGATAGAAATGTCTCTTGTCGAACAGTCTTGTTAATGTTGTTTGCATAGTCTTTGAAGACAGATTGCCAACAAGTACGCAGAAAATGTACAATGTACAAAGGCCTTCAGCAAAATCAGTAAATATATTAAAAGAAATGATTATTCAGGTAACACTAAAAATTCACAACGCACCTCTATACTGTCGGTTTTGAATGATCATTTATTTTCCATACTGGAAACCTTGTGTTGTGCCTTATATGCATTTTGAGTGTGTCGTGTGCACAGAGAGAGATTGATTTGTTTTCTTGACTGCAGCGAAAGTAAATGTTTGTCTGAAATACCAGAGTGTGTGTTTATAGCTCCTGCTAAAGCATGTTTACAGCAAACTCAACTTCAAGAATAGGACGTGTGTATGTAACACTGAATATACACCTCAGTCTCGCCATGTGAATTCCTGCTGTTTTTACATGTTACTGAAAAGCTTGGAACAAATAAAAATATTTTGGGGGAACTTGATGTCATCTTCAATTGTCTTGTTTTAAGCAGCTGTATAGCTCGCTCTGTCGGTCTACAAAAATCACATCTACGCCAAATCAGGCCAGGGGTGTAAAGTGGGGAGGCCAATGGCCCCTTCCCGACCCCCTTCTTCTGGAGCCCTTGCTCGATCCTGTTCTAAAGTCTGTAATCAACTCATCAATTTGTGTATACATTTATTCCAAATTCATGACCTTCTTTGGTTTGATTAAGGAAATACATATTCATGACCAACCCAAGTGTTACTGAGCTATGCTATAATAAAAGCCAAACTCTCAACACACCCAACAGGGATTTTCAGAATGTTTTTTCCACTCTTTCCACCAAGTTTCACTGAGCATGTGAAAGACTACTTGGGTCATTTATAAACATAACATGTGTTTTATGAAAACTGAACTCATTTTAAATCACAAATAACAGATTTTTATTTTATAAACATTTGTAGTCATGACATCAAAGAAATCTGTGGTTATAGAAGAAACGTCTTGTGTTGTGGTCGAACCGGTAGATCAGGTCTATGCAACATTGTCGAACTAGACAATGGGTGCTGGTACGTACAGTGGGGGAGGATCACCCAGGCTTAATGGCTGAATGTTAATGCCACTCTGTCCTCCTTCAGTCTCTCCTCTTTTACTCCCCAACATCCACTTTGTCTGAGGAAATCAGGCTCAAACTCTGAATGGAATAACTGATGCAAAATGTAGTTAGTGCCACAGGACAGAAAGTCTTTACAAGCTGCTGGGACTGAGGAGTGCACAGAGAGGGCTATTATCTGTATCATTAACATCACTCCGAACCCGTCTCTCTGTCTCTTCCTGCACTGACCAGCTAATGGTGGGAGATAAGACGACCCCTATTTTTTCTCCTCAGGGAGTGAGTCATCGGTTATCAGCTTGGAAATCTGTCAGCTGGCGGAAGTCTGGCATTGTGCAGTGGAAGAAACTGGGAGACATTTCATCACCTTTACAGTCGTTTCCTCTTCCTCTTCCGAGCTCTCCTCACTTTCAGATTGGTGGTTGCCATTGGTTTTGGTGCTCTCTCCGTTTTCTACTCGCCCGCTGTTGGCGGAGGCTTTCTTGGTGGCACTGACCTGATCGTCCTCCTCTTCTTCTTTATCTAGGCAATTTGGATCTTCATCTTGTCCGCCATCGCTGTCATCTCCATCTTGTTTCTCCTCACCACCCATTCCTTTCTCCTTGTCAATCATAAAGAAAGGCTGTGCAAGAGGAGTGGTATCCATTTCTTCATCTTGGCCCATGCTAGATGATAGGACATACCAACAGGGATTAGTCATAGACTGCAAATCAATAAATTAACCTTAGAAACATTATGTGCAATCTCATGCTGATGATGCATTCAGAAATGTTCTGTTCCAGATATCATTTACAGTAAGTATCTTGGTGTCAGTTTCACTTTCCACTGCACCCAACGGACAAATGTCTCCCGGTTTTATAAACAGTTGAAGCTTTATTCAGAAAAGAGAAATGTAGGAGCATGGCAGGTTTAACCCAAAGAATTCTGCTCTTCCACCTTTTCTTCTTATGGATTCACGTGAGACGGAAAAACAACCACAGTCTTTGTGTTTTTGCTTGAGACCTTGCCTGGGTCGATTACATGTCACGATTAAACAACATGTTGACCATATTTTGTTACCGAGCAGAAGAGACAAGTAGTGCTGAACTCAACACTGATTGCATTATTTGCTGTAGTCAGTGGGGAGACAGGTACAAATAAAGTGTGCAAGACTCTAAATGGAGCCAGCCTGTCAGCGCAGCAAAGTTGCCAATTCACAGGGTTACAGCGAAAAAGCGCACAATTGTCAGGCAAAAAAGTTGAACCAGGCTCAACTTTTTGTGCAACGCAAGGTGGCGTCATCTGGTGAGGTGCTGTGGTGGCCAATCACAGACATGCAAACTCACATTCCTTGAAGATCACTTAGCTGGGATTAGAATTGCGGAGCTAACATAATCGTCTCATTGTATTATAAACTGCTGCCAAGGGTTTTAGGGTGTGATATTCCTCCGATACTCCAACTGGACTTCCTGGATCATATCGCATTGTCTCACTGCCATAAACAACATGCCACCACCAACGCAGGCCCAAGTGCTGTTTTTGGTCCGAATTTCTCACCTGGATGGTGCTCCGGCCACTCTCATCTTCTGCCACATGTAGTTCAGGAACATGGACGCCTGCAGCAGATTGCCGATCCTCAGCATGTGTCTCTCTGTGGGAGAGCGAGAAGGGTAACCAGTTAATCAAAGGATTTCATACAGTCATCATTTCAGCCCAAAGTTTTAATAAAGAACCAGAGGTAGAGGGGCCTAGCAATTATGAAATGGGTAATAGGAAACCTAGGCCACTTTTTTATATGAATTTGTATGTTGTATATTGTGTTTATGTTTAGTCCGTCCCACAGAAAAGAAAGGAGTCACTCTTCAACAGACACCTCCTCTTTCTGGGCACCGTGGTAGCTCACCTAGTAGAGCGTGCGCCTGATGTACTTACAGCAGCGCCTGGGGTTCGAATTCAACCCGCGGCCCATTTGCTGCATATCATCCCCTCGCACTCACTATTTTCTGTCCCTCGCCGGCTGTTCTATCCATTAAAAATCAACAAGCTGAAAAAGCCCTCTGCTTTCGGTTTCTCCAGTTTATCACATGCAACATGTCTAGGCTCTAAATCCATTAAATACTCATGGTACATGCGTATTAAGGGTGGCCGATATGATCTAAAAATAACGTTTTTTTTTTTTTTTTTTGTGATGACGCTATTACAAAATTAAAAAGGGGATACATTTATCTCAAACATTATTCTTCTTTTGTTTTTTGAAACAGATGTGTTTATTGGCTCCAAATAAGGACCAGAGGTAGAAGGCCCAGCAATGACGAGATGGGTAATAGGAAAACACACACACCTGTATACGGGATGAGTCCCTCGAGGTGGGATCGGGCGCCCTGGTACTGCAGCAGCTCCTCCGGCGGCAGGTGTGTGAGGAGAACCTGGAGGACGGCCTGGGCATTCTGGCAATTTCTGGCGTTGGTGTTCCACACCGCACAGTAGCGCAGGAGCGACTCTGAGTGGGGTTGAAGTTACAACAGGGTCACGTGTGGGCAGCAGCCAGTGGTGAAGGTGGCAAGGGAAGAAAGATAAGAAAAGAGACAGCCTTTATTTTATTTTCTTCTACTTCACTTTTAGAATAGTTTTTTCTGTATTCCATCATTAGAAAGGCCGAAAGACTTTGTTGATCTGTTACCTTTCTGATCCACTCGAAGTTTCAGTATCGTCTTCTCCAGCAGCTCACAACTATTCTCCACCTGGCGAATGGCTAGAAGCAACAGAGAACAACACGTTAAAGGCAGCAGATGGTCAGTAAATCATGTATAATTATATATAATTAACACTAGTGTGTGTAAAGACAAACTATCTTAGGAATACAAAACCGGACAATCTGCAGGAAAAACCAGCATGTGCAGACATGAGTTTGACTCAACAAGAATGCATTTGCCTTTTGTCTGGATGACCCGTGTTAGTCACATACTTGAAGAAAACTTTTCTGGCATGCATTCACAGTGAACAACAAATCTAAAAACTGAGAAAAGTCTTGATGAAGTGAAATAAGTGGGGGCCGCGTTTAACTATGTCAAAACACAAGTTTACAAACTCTCACACGACTCAAGCAGTATAATCCAAGTGTCATTTATCCAGTAGTATGCTCACTACTTCCCAAACACATGCCTTTTTTGCTTAAACCAAAGTGTATTAATGCGTGAAAAACAACGTTTTCTTCAAGAATTCAAGGTAACAGAGTAGTAATTGATATACAAATGATAATGTTGTGGGTGAAGCATTCCTTTAATGTCAGTCTTTTTTATAGCTTGTATCGCCCGTTACTATTTGTTACTATTGTTACTGTGCAATACAATCACGTGTAATACGTATGTGCAATATATCTCTTTTTACTATGTATTATTGTTACTGCTGGCTGCTAGAGTATTACTCTCACTGTTCACTTACTGTATTACGTCAACCTGCTACTTAATTACCACGGTTGTTGTGTTTTTTTGTACTTACACTTTGTACTTATACATTTGTACTTAACCTTTTATCTGCACTGTCCCTTTGCTGCTGTAGCGCTGTAAATTTCCCCGCTGGGGGACGAATAAAGGATTCTGATTCTGATTAAAAAGTGAAGATTTAGGGAAGATTGGACTTTAGACATATGGTAAAAAGTTATTTTGACTAGTATAATACAACTTAAACTGCCTTTCACAGTGTCAGTTTTAAAGTGAGTACAAAGAAGATGCTCAAAGAGTTCATCACAGTACTAACTTGTGAGAAACATTAAAAACAGTCACAGAAACCGCTTTGTCCTGTGATAGCTGCTGTGAAAGCTATTCAGCTTCAGATTAACAAAACATCACTCCACACTTTTGTGATTCAAAAATGATTCATGGGACCGGACAAAAGAGAATTAACATTGTGGAATAAAGGTGTCTTTTGTTTTAATGTTAACAGACGATGTGTGTGCGTGCGAGTCGATGCTCGGGTGGCACAACACCTTAAAAGTGAGCAGCTGTCAGCAATGAGTGAAAATCATTGAACCATTGAAAACCATGTGTACACCGTGTACATGCAAGCAACCAGTAAATGTCGGAATAGAGAAGTGGAATAGGGGCATCCAGCTAGTCATATCTTAAGTGTCACTCGTCAATATAGACCAAAAAGAGTTGGAGCACAAAGTACCTTTAATCACAGTGAGCACAGTGTGAGGCTGGTCCAGCGAGATGGCCAAACCCAGGGCCTTCAGGTATTTCTTCTCGTGGAGCAGGTTGGACAACTCCTGCTGCCTTCAGACACAAGAAACACACAAGATATCTTTTACTGGAAATTAGCATCAAATACTAAAATGTGAAAAAAAGACAAAAACACCGATAGCAAGACACCAAAGATAGAAACTGGATACCAACACATTAATGTGGTTTAACATAAGGCTGGCACAATATCAGATTTTTTGTGCATTTTGTCTCATTTTTGGCAAATTAATTACACTCGAATTATGAATGAAGGGAGGTGGAGAGAGTTGTTTCTATCACTGTACATTTCAGATGCACTGGAGGCTCCAGCACCACTGTCCCGTAAAAATAATTTGACAGAATGAACTGTCCCAAAGTCAGTGTACCCTTTATTATTATCCTTAATTATTATCATCATCATCACTATTCAACTATAGTTGTTATTTGCATTTCAAAAACAAATCATAAGAAAATTAAGGATTGTATTTTTTTTTTATTTTTTTTAAGATTTTCTTTAATAAACAATATTTCTTGGCATAAGTAGTTTTAATTATGCATTATAAGCTGCTTAGAGCTAGTGTTAGGAAGTTAAATGGTCCATCCATCTTTACCATCTTTTTAATATTACTGTGAAAACATCCCCGTCCAACGACGTTTTACTCAAACCGCTGGATTATTTACACGATATGTGCATTATTAGCATATCAATATTACATTTTTTATCGTCAATACCGGTACATCGCGACACCCCTAGTTTGACAGAGTAATGCATCAATCACATTAACTTTAGGGATAAGTCCTGTGTGCCTCAAGTTGGGTTCAGCTGTGGTGCACTACAACTTTCCCTTAAAATACACGCATTAAATGAACACGCTTTTCACATCAAACTGTCTTGACTATATCAATTTCTTTTACTACAATAACAAGGCGTTCCAACATCTTTTAAAATGGAAGACATCCTGCCTGAAAATAATTGATTTGTTAACTGTTGTGGAAATGTATCGTATAGTCTTCTGGTTATATTTTGTCTCTATAAAGTTGTTACTTGGCCTTACGGTGTGTTTCCTCACATTTGTAAAACACAGGTCTGATGTCCCTGTCTGCTGGCCTCTGACAGACAGTGAGGCACCACCTTGACCATTGTCAGCAGACAGATGTTAACAGCTGTAATTAACATGTGTAACATCTCTGTGCCTTTGTTCCCATTCGGTAGACAGGAATGCATATCACCTGTGGTTCTGCCCAAGGAATTCTACTGTATAAGTGACTTGTGTTTCTGTATACTGGGGGTCAGATTCTTGCTATACCTGTTGGTGCAGGTTATCCGTCCTTTCAGCTGAAAACGATCGATTGTGATCAAAACCTCCGACTCTTCATTA
>CALSBV010010309.1:10749021-10790346 GCA_943590825.1 Bovichtus diacanthus | reverse complement strand
AAATAAGCCGCACATGTCTATAAGCCGCAGGTGCCTAGCGGTACATTGAAACAAATGAACTTTACACAGGCTTTAACGAAACACGGCTTGGAACAAAAATAAATAGGCTTTTAAACGCCTTCAACTTGAAAGCTGCATCATATGCCTTTCTCCGTGTCTGATGATGAGGGTGACAACATGATTACCGTAATCAGAATCATGACCATTCATAATGTCCGCTGTTTAAAATGTCCGCTGTTCATAATGTCCGCTGTTCATAATGTCCGCTGTTCATAATGTCCGCTGTTCATAATGTCCGCTGTTCATAATGTCCGCTGCTGAAGACATTCCAAGAACTAATAATGCAATTGAAGGTTGGCATAATGTTTTTAGAGGTTCATTTGGTACACTGAATGAAACACCTCCGACTCTTCATTGAATAACAGCAAAGCTCTAACTTCTATATTTGTTCATTTCTTACCCAAAAGGTGATTCATTTTTTGAATTACCACCACATTAATCAGGCTAGTGTCAACATATACACATATGTCTGAGTGCATGTGTAATATGTAATATATATATATATTATATATATATACACAATAATGAAGAAAAAAAGAAGATAATATGGAAAAAAGCTTTGCATGAGAGGTAGGTGGGGTTACCTGGTGAGCAGCTGAGTGCCTCGGCTCACAAAGATGACCTTCAAAACCGATGCATCGTGACCCTCGAATGTCTTTGAAAAATTAAGAGTAAAACAAACAATAATATAATTTTTACTTTACAGAGGCACAAAAACAATATTAAAATTACAGACTCTCTACTTCCTTTCTTTTGTTTTGAGAAGTTTTATTTTATTGATGTTATTGTTTTTTTTTTTTCTTTCTGTCTGTTTACTCTGTGCAGGTAAAAAAGAGATCATGAAGAAATGTAAAATGCATCATCGTATGCAATACTTGTATTATTCTCAATAAAAAGTAATATGTAACTTATTAATAACTTTAACAAAAAACTCTGGCCCTTAAGTGTTATATTGATATAATTACTGAAAAAAAGAAAACCACCCGTTGATTTTAAAGTGAGAGATATGATGTCTGTGCATCAGTGCGAAATAAAAATAGGAAACTGACACAGGAGGGGAACTTGTTGTACATATGCAACTAATGTCTGCAATCACTTATCATATTCTGTGATAAATTATACTCTGTGACACATGCACACTTAACGGTGTGGCCCACCTTGAGGCAGCTGAAGTCTTGCAGGCTCCACAGTTTGGTGGCGCCATCTGCGGAGGACGTGGCCAGCACCTGGTCGACAGGAGAGAAGCAGACGGTCCAGACGCCGCGACGGTGGCCCTTAAACACCCCCAGCAGGCCCACGTTCCCCTCCCCTGCCAGCGACCAGAGCTTGGCCGTGCGGTCCTGGGAGCCCGAAGCCAGCAGCTTGTCATTGGGCGACACTGCCACGCTGTTTACATCCTGGAAGAAGGAAGATGAGGAAATACATGTTCACAAAGTTGATGAGATTTTAATAAATGCAAGTTTGAAGGAATTTTTTTGAAAAAAGGAGACTGTGCTGAGAAAAGAGATATGAAAAAAAGAGGCCGTTGGACAGAAAAAGGTGCAAGGTGGTATGAAATCGCATTTATTCCTCTCACTACGATTGACTGACAATTGTTGTATACGACATCTCAAGTTAGGAGTGTGCAGGAAGTTATGTTGAGTTAAAATCAGTATCAGTTTCACCGATGAGAACATTTTACTGCACTTCCTTATGTGAAAAACCTTCATGAATAAAACTATTTACAAAGAGATAGATGTTGGAGACTGACTCACTTGTGTGCGTACGTGTGTGAGTAGGCGAGAGAGAATCCTCAGTAAAATATATCTTTCAGGGCAATAACTAAATCATTCTATCAAAACTATTTAAACTAAATCCTCACTGGATGTGAACTACAGTATGTGTGCATTTGCATTACAGGTTTCAACAAGGAGAGTTGAAACTTGTGCATCTTTGCAGCAGGGGGAAAGCATGAAGATGCCAAATTCAGAGTATTTTCTCTCCCTGCATCAGTCCAAATGCTCTGACAACATTTTTTATAAATAATGTAAAGAATGACACCACTATTCCTCAGAAAAAGATATTGGCTGAGCTGTACGTCAGTATGTGGCAGAAAGACCTCAAGACAATAGCGTGACATGTCAATACCATCTTCAAATTACAGAGAAGCTATCAAAGAAAAAGCAGTGATAATGCATAACATTTATAGGCACACCTTGTTAATACACAATTGATTTTAATTTTATTTGCAGCTAACTGAACGTGCCGCTGTTTCATTGATATGATCATGTAAAAGCCAACAGGGTGGTTTTGGGAAACATATAACCATTTTCACATGGTTTCTAAAGGATAAATGCTTTAGAAAGAATCTTTTGCAGGTTTAGATGTTGCTCTGAATTATTCTGTCTTTTAAACTATACAAAACGTGTGATCTGTAACTGACAAATGTTGTGTGCATATATGTGTATACTGTACATATGTCTTTCTGTTATGCATTTTAAAAGCTACAAATGATTGCAGGGTTTTTCTTCTTCCTAAAATTGTGTAGAGTTTTGTGCCCGCACCTTGTCATGTGCCTTCTCTGTGGCGCGGGGGGTCAGCTGATGTATTTCAGCCCCTGTCGTAGACAAGTCTGCTGGTAGATCCCAGACCTTCACGGTACAGTCCTGACTTCCAGACACTAGGAAAGATGCTTTCATCCTGGAAAACAAACATGGAGAATCATTGCTGTCACATTTCCTTTTATTTACAACTAATTGCCCTCTTTTTAACACAGACTCTTTTGCCTGTGTTGGTACATGTGAGAAGAAACGCGTGTGTGACTGTAGGAGTGTTACCTGGAGCAGGTGATGGAGCCCACAGCGTTGGCGTGGTTGGAGCCCTGAGCCACACAGTGCACCTGACCACTGATGCTGTCCATCTGCCACACACGCACTGACCTGTCCTAAAGACAGACACAACCAGCACATTTTAAAAGTTTGTTTAAATGTGGTTTTTATGTGGTCTTTATTTACAGAATAGCACATGTGTTGACATGGGGGTTTGTGGTGATACTGGAAAGCTTGCATGTGCCGAATTCCTTAACAGAGTTCATTGTGCAAAATCCTTGCTCCCCGAGTTTCTATTCTTTGTGTGCAGCGTTGCTGGAGCAGAGATGTGTTCTCACCTTTGCACAGCTTGCAAAGAGAAAACCCTTTTTGAACACATCCAATGACAGGACAGTATCTGTAGATGATAAACAGATACAATTAGCAGTGAATGTCATAATAATTTCTCCAACCTGCTCAGCAAGTCTCTTTTTAAAACAACAAAGCTGAGACAACCCGTGTGTCAGATCTGAATTCTTTGGAGTCTTGCTTATCTAATGACAGCTTTAACTTTGACTGATCCTGCCATGATTTATAGAGCCCTCTTTTAGGTTGTGCTTAAAACTGTTATTAAACATTTAAATAATTTGAATCAATGTATACATTTTATTCTTTATTTATTTTAATGTCTTTTGAGTTGAATTTGCTGTTCTATGTAAAGCACTTTGTAAGTTCTCTACAAATAAAAAGGTTATTATTTATTTGATAGAATCAATATCAGTCAGCCTCAAAACAAAGAAAATCTATTTTTCTTAAAAGACTTTTCATTATCACCAGTGTGGTAATATATCTATAATTGTAGTAATACACAGGTTTCTCAAAGTCATAAACGATCTACAGCAACTTTCAGAAACTACAGAAAATATAGCTAAAATAGACCACATCACATGTTTCCACATCTTTACATTTATTTTCTGTGGAACCTTCCTGCCCTCTGGTGATCAAATGAACATACTTCTATGCATTTCACATGTAGGTAAACACATACATACACATGCTGCCCTCTGCTGGTGACTGACCTGTGTGTCCGTAGAGGATCTGGCAGCTGTTGGTGAGCAGCTCAAACACTTTCAGCTGGCAGCTGTTGGAGGCCACCACAATGTGGCTGTCTCCTTTACCCAGAAACTTCACGTCCAGCACTTCATCATTGTATCCCACAAACTGTGAGAGGTTAGACAGAGGAAGCAACAGAGGAAGAAAGTGCCCATTAATTATGTATAAATAATTAGAAAAGAAGCTTGATGGCTGGAGTCTCTAGTTTGATGTTTAAGTCAACCTCCACCTCAGTACCCACCTGCTGCTGTGTGGTGAGACCAGGCAGCTGGTAAAGGACAATGTTGTGCTCTGCTGTGACTGTGGCCACTCTGGAAGAGGCAGGCAGGTGGAAGAGGTACGCAAGACCGCGGGGATCGTCGTCCTCCTGCTCCTCAGAGACATCGGTGAGGCTGGAGGTGAGGGTCTGGGTGTAGACACAACGTGCAGTGCTTGCTTCCCACACTCGCAATTCACCTAAAAGGTGAAGAAGAAGAGAAGAAGTGAGAGACATTTATAGCAAAGCTCTGAGGAATTGCTGTCAGACTAAATGTGGATTAATGCACAGCAACACAGATTGGATGTTAGTGACAATTCAAGAGGCAAACCTTTGCTGCCAGCTGTGATGAAATGCATGTCTTTGCTCTTCACTCCAATCTGAGACAAGTCCTTATCGTCAGGCAGCAGCACAACACCCTCCACAGCCTGCAGACAAAAGACAACACACACACACAGAAATGAAGCTGCCCACACAAAAAGATTTGACTTTATTATTCTTTGTTAATAAAATTAGAATCATCTATAAGCAAATTATTAATATATTTTAGTTTTCAGCCCAATGTTTACGCAATCTTACCTCATAGACCGGCACAGTTCGCTTGGCTTTCCTAGTCTTCAGGTCCCACACTGTACAGATCTTGTCTCTGCCAGAACTACAAATAAAGATTGGCACACAATTAAAGAAACAAATAGGAAAGGTGTAAATCACTCAGCATTAGGAGGCCCAAAACTTTAAATGTGGTAAATAACAGCCCATCCATTGAGTGGCTGAGTGTACGGTACCTGACCATGGTGCCTCCATCGGGGCTGAAGCTGAGCGAGGTGACAGCGCTGTAGTGGCTCTGCAGCACACACACACACTGACTGGAGCGCAGGTCCCACAGCCGAATGCCACAGTCCAGAGAGGAGGAGAAGAGCTGCAGCCTGTCGATGTCTGGATGGAACTGGACCAGGCTGCAAAGAAACAAAGTTTTGTTACTGAATGTTGTTATTATCTCTGCCAGGTGTGTGTGTGTGTGTGTGTGTGTGTGTGTGTGTGTGTGTGTGTGTGTGTGTCGATCCGTCTGTCTGCAGATAATCTTGAAAACTACTGGACCCATCAGCATAATATTTTTTGTGCTCATTTAAGACTGTATATTCAAGGAGCTCTTGTGGTTGCGGGGATATGTTTTGATCCACTAAATTTAGGTATGATACGGGATGAATAAATCTCTGTTTTTGTTTTTTTTTGTCTCCATCTTGACTGTAAGGGAGGGACAGTTGAGTGAGATTCAATTATTCTTTGTTTACGAGTGGACAAGAAGATGCACCTGGTGGAGATCTTTTCTAGTTTAGTAACACAATCAGTATCTTTCACTAAACCTAAAATCTGTAACTTTCCAACTCTATATTTTGTTCCGTTTAATGATACTCCACCACAATGTATATGTTTACTAGAAATTATTTAAGAAACATTAAAAAGACACCAACTTTAGAAAACACTCCAGTTTTGGAATATCTAAAAAATAAATGTTACTGGCCTTCAACAAAGTACATTGCTAAAATCCTATAATTAGTTATTAATATAGAGTTATGACAGCTTGAAAACAAACATTTTGGATAATGCTTAAAGCAATTCGGATTATTAAATGTTCTGTTATTTCCTTCCATAATTCTGACTATCCAGGAAACACTCTGGGAATTCAACCTCCATTTGTTTTTAGTAGCGACTGATATGTAATCGTAGGAAACAATATTAACTATGGTCAGGTCCAGAGAGTTGGCATCGAATGTCTTGTCAAATTACATATCTGACGAAACATTCAATGCCAACTCTCTGGACCTGACCATAGTTAAATTGTTTATCCTATTCATTTATGAAATAGCTTCTGATTTAAATTACAATTTTGCCTATTTATATGCTATTTCATCATGGCTAGTTAGCCCTTTTTCCTGTGTTTAGACTGTGTTTGGGGGGGTGGGGCATTTATTTTTCATAGATATCTGAACTTACTGTACAACACCGGATGACCCTTTAAGGTTGTGGGTGCAGTACTGCTTCATCACATCCCAAAGCTTTATAGTGCCATCACAGCCACCTGCAAGACAACAAGAAGACAGACTCTGTACAATGTCTATGTAGCAGAGATCCGGCAGGAACACGGGACACAAAAGACCCAACTTATTGTCATTAATTGCTGACCTGTTGCCAGGAGTGTAGAGGTGGAGTCAAAGGTCATACTGGCCACAGGAACAGTGTGAATGGCCCTCCAGGAGCGGGTGCACTGAGCTTGCCTCCAGTCCCACTGCTTCAGCAGCAGAGCTCTGCTAGCCGTTACAAGCATCTGTAGTGGGAAACAGAACAGTGACATACACAGATACTGAATAATCTCTTACAGGCTGGTATGAGGAATTTACATCATTAAGTTTGACTCAAGAGATGAAAGGCGCTTGAGGTGTTTGCTTTACCTCATCATCACAGCTGAGTGCAAAAGATGTGATGTCCTCTTGATCATCCTGCAATTACAATATAGGCAGACAAGACAGATTGTCAGGATTAAACAGTCCAAAACATCAAGATATTCAATATACAGTACAGTGATACAAAACAAAGCAAAGCAGCAAATATTGAGATTTGAGAAGATGAAACCAGAAAATCTTTGATACGCTTTTAAATCACTTAAATAATTATTCAAATTAAATTGTTTCAGCTTTAATCATATTACCAACTAAACAATACTATGAATACTTAATTTATCATGAATAAAGTCCCTCAAAGTCAAAATTACATAGACCACATACAAGTTGTTAATAGAAAGATACACTTAAACTTTTAAATTCCCATAAGCCATAATTTGACCTTCTTTTAAAATGTACCTATGTATTTATTTAAAAATTGCAATTTCGCAAAAAAATCACAAAACAAGCTCTATTTTGCTGGCCATAATTTCCCTCAACCCTATGACAGTAGGGCTCTATTGTTGTAAATATTCAAGAATTACGGCTCTGGTCTTCGAAAGGTAAATAACCATTCTGTACTCACATGCTCAACACTGTGGATGATCTTTCCAGTGCTGATCTCCAAAACGTTGACACGAGATCCACAAGTGCAAAAGATGTACTTCTCATCTTTGCTGATCTGGAAAACAGACAGACAGAAAGGTTAAAGGGTCAGCCTGTCCCATACTAGGGACTAAAGGTTTAACTACATTTTGCAGTAGAATGCTAGTAGTTCTAACTACATTCATATTTGCAGTGATTCAAGTAGTTAAATTACAGTTTTGCCAATTTATGTGTATTTAAAAACTGAAACTACAAACAAATTGTGGGCCATAAAAAGGAAAGGAATGATTTTTAGAGCATTGTTTTAGATGGTACAAGTCAGATGTTACAAAATAACAAATAAGACAAGCCCGTTGTTTATAGACCAGTGCTCAAGTCGAGCAAATAGTATAAAAAGGGGCAAGTTAAATATTTTTTGGTGGAGTCTTTCATTTTTTGCGGTTTGTCTATGACCTGTGAACAAGTGTATACTTTATCAAATAAACCATATAAACAATTCCGTGGCAATTTTTTGTGCCATGTGACTTTTTTGTATTATAGCTTCCCCCAGCACTTCCAATAAGAATGATAAAGGTGTGATTTGCCCAACGCTAAAAAGGTGCAACAAAGCTAACAGGAGAGTCAGGAAGATGTCAATCAATTAGTCTATACACGGCCACACAGTCCTGAGAAGAGGTCTAATCAACCAGATTAACTGAAAACACCTCTGCATGTGTTCAGAGGCTTTAAGATCAGTTCAGGCTGATACAACGTGTAACTAGTGCACACTGATTTTAACAACACAGGCACAAAAAAAACAAGGCAGAAAACTTACCTGAACTTTTCCTCCTTTGTAAAACGGCTCAATCTTGCTGTCAACAACATAACTGTAAGGGAATAACAGACATATAACTGTAAGATGTACCAACTTTAGATAACACTTTAGCCTAGCTTGTGCTAGCCAGCTAGCAAGGTTTGCAGTCTGCACGTGCCATGCATCAAAAACTTACTTTGTTTTGAATTGAAGGTTGGTATTTGCCATCTTGCTCACGAGAAATGCCAAAAACCTAAATATACTTGACAGCTGTGGTGTGAATTACTTATTTCTCACTTCACACGTTGGCTGTAGTCAAGACATCCATCCCGCATGTTGATACCCGAGTCGCACACATTGTACGTCATCCGAGCGCACTGAGACGTGATTGGTCAGAGGGTTTTTCCTCACTTCTATTGTCAACATGTAAACCATGGATGTATAAAGATGAAAACAGACAGAAATTCTATTTTAAAAAACATGTAAACTAGTCGTTGTTTTTTAACTGAACTTTTCAATTGGCATAAGTGAATGCTATGTGATCATTGGAGTCTCAAAATTAACTTTGACTTAACTTTGAAATGTACTTTTAAATGTAGTCCCTGAGGCTCACAACAATAGACTCAGCTAGCTATTCATGTTCAAAAGTTCCTGTTTGACGCGTGCAGGCTGAGCTTTGATGCTAGAACAGCAGGGAAAGGACGCGCTCAATAATGAGCGCCATTATCTCCCTTCGTTTTCATAATTTACTGTTTTCATTTGTCGACAAACACACACACATGGTCCCTCCTTCATGTTTTGTCAGGAATGTTCATGTGTGTGTTGCATTGATAACGCGGGTGTGTGACATGTGAGTGGACCGATATGGAGTAAACCAAGGCTGGGAATGGAAACACGGTAAGGGAAGAAGATTGTCATGGTGAGTACACAACAGCTTCTGTTTATTTATTTACTAATTTGTCCGTTTAATTAACGGATACTCGCGGCCAATTTGGAAACGTTTACACGTGTATATCCTTAATATGGTAAAAGCTACTTTCCTAATATCTTTGGTGAACTGTGAAATTGGCTTTTCCTTAGAAATATATAGTATTGTATGAGTGTCATGGTATTTAAACAAAATATATTATTATATATTACAATCGACTAAAAATGCAATTGAGAAAGTAATGCCAAACATCATGTGTTTATCAGCATTTTATCATTATTATCTAGTTGTGTTGTGGAATGACAGTTTCAAATGTTTACATTGGCTTTTTGGGATCATGTAATCAGTCATATGACTTTCTAGAACAATTCTGTTTTGTCATCTCTTGCCTTTATGTTGAAAACACGGTGGACTGGTTGTAGGCTGTGGAGAAAATACTCAGCTATTGGTACATAAAGGGTCTCAGTTTGTCTATCTGCTCAGCTGGTACAACTCTAGCCTTTAATATCTTCCTGAAATATATGATAATGATGATACACAATAATAAAGTAGTATGGATTTTGGCTACCTCAAGGCGGACCCAGAGGTGTCAACACAAAGCGGGGGCTATGATGTGGAGCTGTTTGTGGACACTCCAGACTACGATGTGATCTGCACCATATGCCAGGGGGTCCTCAAGTGTCCAGTAAGAGCTGCGTGCCACCACATCTTCTGCAAGAAATGCATCTTACAGTGGCTGAAGAGGTACTTAACTTAACATGGGTCAATACCAATGGATGAGAACAGTGTAAAATTGTACTGTATTGGATTATTATTCATGTCTGGTCTGCGAAGAAGAACAGTGTTTGTTTGTCCTCTACAGGCAGGAGACCTGCCCCTGCTGCAGAAAGCCTGTAAACCCAAGCCTTATCTTTGTCATGTTTAAACTGAGCAAAACTATTGGGCGCATGAAGATAAAGGTAGGAAATGGAAAAAAGATAAGTACATTTGAACATAATTTACTGTCAAAGTTATGTACCGTAATTATGACAACTCTCATTTGAGTAATTAAGTGGCTACATTAGTACTTTCAGAGAAAATGGAGGAACAAACATTAATAATAACATGGCCACTTTTTTTTATAATAAAAGGGGCCCTGCACTATTTACTCTTGAAGCTCGAAGCTTGAAGGGAGGGTGGGGAGATAAATGGGTCCACTGTAGATTTTTACCCTGGGTGTTTATCTGGCCTTGTAAATTGGTCTCCACAGGGTGTATTCATGTGATAATGGTTGCAGTCAAGATGTGATATGGTTTATTCCGAAATGTGCCATTGTGCATAATGAATGCTTTTACTGGATGTACTTTAAGTACATTTTGATGCTAATACTTTTACTTGAATACAGTTTTAAATTGTGGACTTTTTGAGTATTTTTATACTGCAGTATTGCTACTTCTACTTCTTCTAAGGATGTAAATACTTCCACCCCTTGTAATTTCATCTCTGCTTGAATTATGAAGTCAACTACTACTACTAAGTTGAGAAGGATTTCCCCTCCATGCTGCAGCTGTATGTGAATCATGTTTGTTGTAGCTATTGATTTCTTTTTGTTTTTCCGTCTCTGGCCTCTTACAGTGTAAGAATGAGATCCGTGGTTGTGCAGAGACCTTCTCCCTCTCGGAGCAGTACTGCCACAGCATGAGCTGTCTGTACGAGCTCATCCCCTGTCCGTACCAGGGCTGCCGGGCGCAGCTCCTCCGCAGGGACCTGGACACCCACGCACGCCACTGTGAACACTGGCGTCAGCCATGCCACATGGGCTGTGGGACGATTCTCTCCCACCGCACCCAGGCTCAACACAATTGCTACAAGCAACTGAGGCAGGAGTATGAAGTGAGACAGAGGAACCACAGGGCCATCGCCACTGCCCTGCAGAGGAAGATGAGGAGGATGCAGAGCACCATGGCCCACATGAAGAGGCAGATAGGGCTGATCTGTGAGAGCCTCGAGGTGATGGACGATCTGCACGAGGTGGAAGAGGAGGACCTTGGAGAGAGCAGTGGCAACTCGAGTGGGACTCCAAGTGGCAACAACTGCTGAGGGAGTCAGTTACTGCTGCTGCTGGTTGTAATATCTGCATGTGTTAATTTCTTTGAAGGTGTGTTTTAATATGTAGGTGGTATATGATTAAAAAGAGTGAATTTGGAGAAAAAAACTGTGCTGTATTTTAATCTATTTTGTAAATATAGTATTTAACATTTACACTATCATCCTCATCTTCATTCAAGAGAAGAGTGTGGAGAGTCATTGTGAAATGTATCAGAAACAAACAAATAAATAAATTTAAAAAAAAATAAAGAAAGATATAAAATAAAATCGATTTTAACCTCCAAACGTTAAAGCATCAGTCAGGTCTGAAAACCTGCCGCTAGGGGCAGTAGTTCGCATGTTTTCTTTTTCTCTTAGAGGAAATATCGCGATAAGACCTTTACATAAAACTCGGTGAGACCTCGCGTGGTTCTTCTTCCTGTTATAACGATCACGTAAGTCGATTGCAGAGTCGTTCTTTTCGATCTAAATCTCGCTTTATCTTACGCATCCTTCTGACAAATACATTAATTTGACCTACAAACTTACACATAAGCATGTTATTTCTAAACCCTGCTCGTATTTACGAGTACAATGAGGCATACTTTGAGATATTTGTAAATATTGACTGAAAGTCCTCAACGTTGAACATGGCGGCGATGCTAGTTTTCTGTGAGATGCATTTCTAGACACATGCTTGATATTCAAGCGCTCTCTTGCTTTATCGACTGAAAAAAATATTAATATCAATCTGTATCTTCCTGCAGCAAATGGCGGACGACGCCGGTGGTAGAGGAGGTTTTCGCGGAGGGTTTGGCGATAGGGGCCGTGGCAGGGGCCGCGGACGCGGCAGAGGCCGTGGTAGGGGCCGCGGTGCCCGGGGCGGCAAGTCCGAGGACAAGGAAGTAAGTTTCCCTCATATTTAAATGATTAAATCTTAAAATAAAAGTCTCTTATTCGTAATATCTCGAACAATAGTTCACTGAGATGCTCTCTTTTGACAGTGGGTTCCAGTCACCAAGCTGGGCCGCCTGGTTAAGGACATGAAGATCAAGTCCCTGGAGGAGATCTACCTGTACTCTCTGCCCATCAAGGTAAGCAGTGTGTGAGGATGACTATAGTGACTGACATTAAATAAAGATGCTCTCATACTAACTGCAGCGCAGAGGGAGGTCTGTTGCTTTCAAATGGGTGTATTGTTGATCTCTCCAGGATAGTCTTATTATTTTAAAGCTCACCATTGTGTGTATTTCTATCCCTAATGTGTGCCATCATTCAGGTCAAAGAGCTAAAAATGATTTTATCTGAAAGATTGAGCCTGACATGTTCGACATACACAAGGACCTTTTGGACTATATTAGCTCTTATTCAAATATTTCAATTGTAACACGATCAATTATTTTCCAGTTTCTTAAGTAATGTGTCCTACAATGGTAACTTGCATATAAAATATTGTACAACATGAGAAAGATATAATAAAAAGTCTTAAGGAATTTCTAAACTAAGTGATTCTTGGCTCTTAGTGATTTTGAATCTCATCTTAATGCATGCAAGTATATTTTATAGTACAACTGCATTGTTATGCATTTAACACTCAATGTTGGACGTGGTGTTACAGTATAACATCAACTCTGTTATTTTATTTTGTCCTGCAGGAGTCTGAGATCATCGACTTCTTCCTGGCTTCTGGTCTGAAGGACGAGGTTCTCAAGATCATGCCCGTCCAGAAGCAGACCAGGGCTGGTCAGCGCACCAGGTTCAAGGTAAGTTTATAAATTCTGTAAAATGTCCTGGTTTGTTTGTTTTTATTATCTGCCCATAGTGTTATTGGTCCAGATGTGACATTGTTGGCTTTTTGTTTACAGGCCTTTGTTGCTATCGGTGACTACAATGGTCATGTGGGTCTGGGGGTGAAGTGCTCCAAAGAGGTGGCCACCGCCATCCGTGGTGCCATCATCCTGGCCAAGCTGTCCATCGTCCCTGTCAGGAGAGGCTATTGGGGTAACAAGATTGGCAAGCCCCACACAGTGCCCTGTAAGGTGACGGGCCGCTGTGGCTCTGTCCTGGTGCGTCTCATCCCCGCTCCCCGTGGTACTGGCATCGTGTCCGCCCCCGTACCCAAGAAGCTGCTCATGATGGCTGGTATCGATGATTGCTACACCTCTGCCAGAGGCTGCACAGCCACCCTCGGCAACTTCGGTAAGATTCTTCTGATGGTTACGTGTCCTTGTGTTCTCCTTGCTCTGCTCAGCTTCACCTCTGCTGTGGTGTAGTTGTCGTTATCAGGAGAGAAATAAAAGAGTATTGTAATGCACGGCAGAGAGACTGATTTAGTAGTCTCCCCTGTTCCCCTTTTCAGTGCTCAACATTGTTTCTGAAAAGACTGTAGCACTATTGCCATCTTTAGCATCTACTCATTGTTTTTCTTTTATTTCCTCATCAGCCAAGGCCACCTTTGATGCCATCTCAAAGACGTACAGCTACCTGACCCCTGACCTGTGGAAGGAGACAGTCTTCACAAAGTCTCCCTACCAGGAGTTCACTGACCATCTCGCCAAGACTCACACCAGGGTGTCTGTGCAGAGGGGACAGCCTGTCCAGGCCCCTCCCTCCTAAACTTTTTTTTGTACAGAGAATCGTTGAATAAACATTCTGAAACAACATGTAATGTGTATGTCTTATGTTGTGCTGAACTCATGACAGACCAGGGGTGTTGCTTAATTTAGAAGCACCTCAGTAATTGAGGATGAAAGTGCAGTGAAATGTCAACTAGTGACTACAATGTTTTACCATGAGCATTTTTAGGTAGGTAAGAATTTAACTGATAATGGTAAAGTAAGAAATATGGTATTTCCAAAGTAAACTTAACTATGGATATAAAAATCAATAGCCCAATGAGACCTGCTCATTGAGTTGTCAATGGTCTAATATATTCAGATGTGAAGTGGCAAAATTGACCATTCTAGTCAGTAAATCAGGTGAAAGTTCATTGTCTTATGGCTGCTTGCAAGACTTAAATGTTCTGCAGGAAAGTCACTTTAATATCAAGTTGTTGCCCCAGCTACCGGTGATATTGCCCTTGGATAGACTTTCTAGGACGGGACCCCGAACAACGTTCTTGGTGTTGGTAATTATGTATTTATCATTACAATGTAATAAAAAAAAAAAATTACATATGTAATTAAATTATACGTTTTGCACTTAATTATGTTATGCCTGCCCCCCGGTCCGTAGAAAAATTGTCTTTCATGAAACCGGTCCGTGGTGTAAAAAGGTTGACCGCTGTTCTAGGACCAACCGCGCATAAACCGCCACAGATGGTTTGGTGTAAGTCCCTGAGGACAGTGAAAAGATACAAACAGACGTGATTTATCGCATACATTTTATTTTACAATTATTACACATGACAGATAGTAGGGAACGGTTCTTAAACACTCTCGGCCTGAGCAGCCATCATCCGTTCTTTCTGCTTCATTAAACATTTCCGGCCGCTGGCGTACGCTCCCAGATCTCCATCTGGAAAGAGTAAAGTAGCGGTTAATAAGAAATGCCAATGTCAGAAATAATATAATTATTTTCATTATGTGAACAAAATTTCCATCACGGTTTTTCCAAAAACCAAAAGGATGTCTTCGAAGTAACTTTTGTCCAATTTATATGAAAAGTAGCAGCAAATTCTCACATATCAGAAGCTTGAACAGATTACTTTTCTTTGCATTTTCCTTTTATAAATGACAAATAATTAGTTATCAAAATTTATTGCAAAATATAGTTATGCCAATTGTTTCAGTGCTACAAACAATCTACTGCATTTGTATGATAATGCACATTCAGTGACTGACACAGAGTAAATCATCCCTGAGCCGATGAAAACATTTGCCATACTTTTATTTGGCCAGCAGTGCCTAAATGCTTCCTTTTTTTTCCCTTTCAATTACACCACAGGTACAAGCAGCTCATTACTTACAGCATATCTGGAAGTTGCTGGAAGTCTCGTTGAACTGCTGTATTTCTTTGGCACAGTTCTGGTGGTAGCTGTCTCCTTCTCTCTGCTGGCAGGCCCTCATACGCTCCTGGACGATCTTCACAATCTCCTGGTTCACTTTGCTGAGGAGTGAAGACAACACCACAGGGTGTCACTCTTTAACAGTATCCCCAGAGCTGATAGAGGCACCCTGACCTCTGCAGCAACTTTACAGGTGCATGAACTCACTATCGAGTCCTTTAAATAAAAAAAGGCATACATTTTTATGCCCACCATTGTCTCATAATTAAAGTAAAAAACGACACAGGTGCTCATCAGAGAGTGCACACTGAAAAGTCATCCAAAAAAAAGTCTGAATTCTGTTCTAGGTTTTCTGTGTGTAATTTAATAGTCTAATATATTTAATCCACAAAACAAGGCCTCATCATTAGGTGTAGTTGCCATTATCTTAATTTATATTGTGCTGTAGTGGTGGATGTGGCCCCTTTGCACAGTTAGTAATCCGGCCTAATATTTTATTTGAACAATTATTACATACTGAGCATGTTGAGCACTCACATGTCCATCAGGATGAATAAATGTTATCTGATGTGCATCTCTGCATGTTACTTACTGGTCTCTCCTCCACTGCATCTCAGCCTCATAATAGCAGAGGTAATCTCCGTGCTGGCAATCCGTCAGGTCAGGAACACGGCGGAACTGCTGGTGGTAGTAGACCGACTTGTTCTTAGACCGAATACTTTCAATAGCATCTGGATGAGAGGGAAACACACAGTTAAAATAGTGCAGTTACACCTAACTCAAGGCGAGACCATGTACTGGGATTTGATGTCTACGAATCACGATAGCGAGCATAACACCTAGCTAAAAGTGCATACATAGCTAGCTAACTCTGTCCATTATTGCCACAAACCAGAGCCTTGTAATTGATTTGGTGTAATATAGACACAACAGCGACAGCATCGACATAAAGTTAAACTGTAACAAATACCGGTATATGTCTCCTGGTAGCTGTGTTGTTGTGCTATCGTGTTTGCCCGGTTAGCTCTGTTAGCTTGAATTACCTCTAAATGTGGTGACAGGCACATCCACGGCGTAATGGAAGAGTTTAGACAGAATCAAAGCCGGGTTTGGCAGTGCTGTCTGTTTGTCCACAACCGGAGTCTTCCGAGGAGGCTCTGGATATGCCCCTTTATCATAATCGGTAGGCATTGTTGCCTTATTTTGACCGGGATTTAAGAAATCCTACAATTCGACCTCGGCAGCTCTCCTTTCGAGTTAGCGCATGCGCAGTATATACAACATAATGGCGAAGTAGAGGTCAACAAATATAAAACCTCAAGGTTATCTAGATACGTTTTATTTTGATTATTCTAGACGTATCATTCGACACACATATTATTTCAAACGAGGGATTTAGCTGAAGCTCATTTACGCTATTTTTTAAAACATAAAGTTCAAAGGGTAAAGGTCACAGGTAGAGCTGTTGTACCATGGAAATGCAACAGGTGGTGGTGCAGGGCTGAAAATAAACATACATAAACAGATGTACTGTTTATGTACAAATGTACTTAAAGTACCAAAAGTAAAAGTAAGCTACTCATTATGCGAAATGCCTATTTCGCAATATTAGTGGATTATAATTAGTGATTCATTAATATGTTTATCACTTTAATGTTGCAGCTGGTTAAAGTGGAGATGATTTTAATTACTTTATATTGCCTACTGCTGGGTAGCTTAACCTATAATAATATAGGTTAAGCTACTAGTTGATTTATATTTTGTATTAATAATTTGAATCTGCAAAGTAAGTAGTAACTAAAGCCGTAGAATAAATCTAGTGCAGTAAAAAGTACAATATTTCCCTGATGCAGTAGAGTAGAAGTATAAAGTAGCATTCAATGTAAATACTAAAGAAATGTAGACATAGCTCAAAACTGTACTCAATTACAGCACTTGAGTAATTGTACTGAGTGACATTCCACCATTGATGTTGGCCACAATGAAAACTTTCTTCTTCCTTTTGTCTCCTTTCTTGGTCATGTGGTTCCTGTCCACTGGACCTCCCCACCACCTCCGACCTCTGAGTTTACCCCCTCCCCTCCTCCTGTCTTCTCCTGTCAGTTGTTGGCAGCGATTGCCTTACTTGAAATCAAATACGGCTCCTCAACTGGGCCAAGCACCAAATTAGAGCCCTTACACCCTGTATACCCATATGTATGGCTCTTAGACTAGTCCCTCTCTCTTTCTATTCCTCGACTTGACAGAGCGCAGACATGGTCAGTGCTCCTCATATTTTAGTATACATTCATTTGCAGTTTCGTCTGTCTTTTGTCTTCTACGTGTGTGCATGTGTGTGGGTTTTCATTTTGTTTGTTTGTCTGGGTTTGTAAGGGAAGTTATAGCACATTAAATCTTGTAATGGCTGCCTTTGAGGAGACCACGTGGAATACTGAAATGGCACCATCTTTTTATAAGTCTGAGTTTTCTTTTTAAGGCACTTGACTCTATTACAGTATATTTTTTTGATGTCCCATTTCTTTTATTACATTGTTCAGAGGTCCTTAATGTCAGGGGACTTTATTATCTGAAGAATTTTTTTTTAAAACAGCTGTTCCAAAACAGGACAGAGGATTACATTGACAATTAGTCAACTGATCATTTAGTCGATCAACAGAATAATAATTGCCTATTATTTTGATAATTTATTAATTGTTAAAGTAATGAAAGACCGAACATGTTGTTTTCAGCCCTTTAAATATGAAGATTTCCTGCTTTTCATTGTTTTATATCTTATTTAACTGAAAATCTTTGGGTTTTGGACTGACAAAACAAGACATTTAAAGACATCACGAGGACATTTTTCACCATTTTCTGACATTTCATGGACCATATGATTAAACGAGAAAATAATCAGCAGATTAATTGATAATGAAACATTTAACTACACCGAGTACAGGTTAGGATGAATGTGTATCCTCTTAATCTACTACTTTAGTTATTGTAGTATCATTGTAAAAATCATTGTTATTCATCTGGGTTACATTTCCATGGGGTTTGCTGAGTCTCACGGTGGTAAATAGTGACTGTGTCTTTTTCCAGTCTCATCGTAAATTCCATGCACCTCGTCATGGACACATGGGGTTCCTGCCCCACAAGCGTTGCAAGACGCATCGTGGCAGAGTGCGCACGTGGCCCAAAGATGACCCCAGCCTACCTGTCCACCTCACTGCTTTCCTGGGATACAAGGCTGGCATGACCCATATACTGAGGGAGATGCGCCGCACTGCCCTCAGTATGTACGACTGCATGGGAGGATTGAGCAAATTTTTCGTTTGAGAGGATAATATAAGATCAGGTGTTACATGGTAACCTACTTTGTTCTGTACAGATGTAATACAGTTTAGCTTCTGGAAGCACTAACATTATCACATTATTACATTATTACAGGATGTTAAGAACTCAATGATTCACCAGGCTTCAACTGTCATCTCTTTTGCATATTTTTGCCTTTCTATATTGCTCAATAATCATAATATGCCACACATTTCCATTGTTAAAATACTATGTTTGAGTGAGCTTTACTGAATACTGACAGTTGCAATATCTCAGCAGATGAATATTTTCCACGTTTCTCCCACAGAGCAAGCACATCGAGAGGGAGTAGAGGCGGTTACCATCATTGAGACCCCACCGGTCATTGTGGTGGGGATAGTGGGGTACATTGAGACTGTCCGTGGCTTGCGTTCCCTCAAAACCATCTTTGCTGAGCATCTCAGCGACGAGTGCAAGCGCAGATTTTATAAAAACTGGTGTGTGATCACACATTGTTCCCATGTATGTGCAGCAAATTGAGCATACAGTTGTTGCGTCACACCGTTGTATCTTCTATCTAAACTGGGCGTTTCTGTTTTTCAGGTACAAGAGCAAGAAGAAGGCCTTCGGCAAGTACAGCAAGAAGTGGCAGGATGAGACAGGAAAAAAACAGCTGGACAAGGATTTTGCCCAGATGAAGAAATACTGTTCAACAATCAGGGTTATTGTTCACTCTCAGGTAGACCACCCAGTTTACAATTACATTCTAATCATAATACATTTGTATAGACACAACAATTTCTGTCCCATCCCATGTCATTCAGACTCTACTGATCTAATGATTGGCAGCTATTTGCCTATTGGCAGCTATAGACTCCACCCCTGCAAAAGGGCAGAGGTGTCAGAGTTATCCACCTGTCCACATGAAAATAAAAGCTGCCACATCCCAAATACACTCGCTGCCAAGGGCCAAACAACTGTGACCGGACCACTGGTGGGTGTCGTCTCAAATGACAGTTTAAAAATAATTCCAAGGGCACAACCTGGCTGCTCTCCCAGATTTACCAAGGGAAAACCTTTATGTTGGCAGCAAACAGTATTGAGATCAGCCAAGATTTAAACTTTTAACATTGTTACTGGGATCTTTGTCCAGCTTTAAAAGTGGGAATAAGATTAAAAATGTGCTCTTAAATATCAGGGCTGTGGAGATTGCTCTTGAACCCTCGAAGAGTTCAAACATGAGCATGTGCTCAATAATAAATCTAATTCTAAAATAACACACTTTATAATTACAAAGGTTTTTCTAGATTTTTGGAATCCTTTCAGTTGCAGTTTATGGGCTTCTCCACTTCCAGATGCGACTGCTGCCCATAGCGCAGAAAAAGGCCCACATCATGGAGGTGCAGCTAAACGGGGGAAGCGTCTCAGACAAGGTGGATTGGGCTAAGGAGCGCCTGGAGAAAGCTGTGCCCGTCTCTGCCGTCTTCTACCAGAACGAGATGATTGACGTCATTGGAGTGACCAGGGGTCATGGTTTTAAAGGTAGGAAACTATCTGTGCCGCTCCAACGACGTGTAAAATAAATGTGCTCGGAAACTCAGTCCTGGCTCTTTGTGCTGACAGGTGTGACAAGTCGCTGGCACACGAAGAAGCTTCCCAGGAAGACTCACAAGGGTCTGAGGAAGGTGGCCTGTATTGGAGCCTGGCATCCGGCCCGCGTGTCGTACACTATAGCTCGTGCTGGTCAGAAGGGCTATCACCACCGAACTGAGCTCAACAAGAAGGTTAGCTGATACATACAAGTCCAATTTCACCCACAACATCGTTATCTGTTCTCAGGGAAATATGATAATTAAATAACCATAAGCAATATAAGTGGTGGAAGAAGTACTCAGATATTTTACTTATGTAAAAGTACAAATACCAAAGTCTAAAAGTACAGAAGCATTGTCGGAAAAATTGACTTTAAGTATCATAAGTTAAAGTATTCATTATGCAGAATTCAAAGTATTCTGCTATTACAGAATATTGTATTATTTTGTTTTCATCACTAATAAACACATGTTTAATGTTGTAGTTCATCAATGTGGAGACAATTGTACATACTTATTATACTACTGGGCAGTATCATATGTTTTTTCTGTGTAAAGAGTAACTAGTAACTAAAGCTTTCAAATAAATGCCGTGCAGTAAAAAGTACAATATTTCCCTCTGAGATGAAGTATAAATCTGCATAAAATGGGAACACTGAAATAAAGTACAACTACCTCAAAGTTGTACTTAAGTACAGTACTTGATTAATTGTACTTAGCTAAATTCCACCACTGACAGGAAATATTATTATAAATATACATAGGTGTACTATGATGCTACGTGTCCATGCTTGAGCTCCTCATGTCCTCACGTTTCCTCAGATCTACCGTATTGGTAAGGGTGTGCACATCCGGGATGGAAAGGTGATCCAGAACAATGCCTCCACTGAGTACGACACCAGCCAGAAGACCATCACGCCCATGGTACATATCCACTAAAGAAAGGCTTTCTAAGAAGTATCTATATAACATAATAACCAGACTTGCATAACACACTGGAAAACATGGCACTATAATGCATTATGATTATATTTTAGAAGTTCTACCAATTTTTGCATGAAAGGATATAAGGTGTTATGGACAACATGATGCTCTCTTATAATGCACATCTTATTATGCACTATCTACATAAGGGCTTAATAGAAAGCACATTTCTTCCTGAACGCTGCTCATTTACTCCTCATCACCTTTTGTATTCATACTTCCCTGTTTTTCCACCTTGTAGGGAGGCTTCCCCCAATATGGTGAAGTGAAAAATGACTTTCTCATGGTGAAGGGGTGCGTGGTCGGGACTAAGAAACGTGTCCTCACCCTCAGAAAGGTACGGTGTGTGATTTTGAATGACCAATTTTCGATCCTACGTGCAGCAGCTCGCAGTACGAGTACACAGTTGTAGCATCTTATTTACGCTGGAAGAAAATTGTACGGCTACTAGTACATAATTAAAGGACATGCACAGTACAGTACGTGTACATCTTTGTGTCTTTCCTCCTCTCCTAGTCTTTGCTCGTGCACACATCTCGCAAGTCCACAGAGACCATCGAGCTCAAATTCATTGACACCACTTCCAAGTTTGGACACGGCCGCTTCCAGACTGCCCAGGAGAAGAGGGCATTTATGGTGAGTGTGAGAAAAGTTTGGTGCACACACAAATCTGATTAGCAGGAAGTTCCTCAGTGTCAACATAACCACTGTTGAATCCTTCTGCACTTTTTATTTTTTTTTTATTTTTTTTTTTAACACTTAGCTCTGTTTTACCAACAGGGGCCACTGAAGAAGGATGCCATGAAACCACTGCCAGAGCCTCTAACTGAGGAGGCCTGAAAATAAATTCTCATATCTCAATTCCCATACGATAATAAAACAGAGTTTCAAATACACAGTGTGTTGTGCCATGTCAATTAGGATCTGTGTGTTTGTGATTTAACTGCATCAACTACAATTTACAGAAGTAAGAAAAATTAATTCTACTCTGATCTAAATAGTTTTTTCTCTCCTGTGTTTATGATTTAAGATTAGGTGAAAAGTTTTTGCCAGGATATTCTAAATGAGTGTTTGTTGTTTTAATACAAATGTTGTCCACAAGAGGCTGACGTGAACCACTAAATCGGTCTAAAAGCATTCATGTTTTCCCGGTGAGTTTTAATTACTCCATGCCCTCTAAACACAAGGTACATATATATCGTGTGTTAGCGAGTTATGTAATCAAGTTAAGTATGTATCAAGAGAAATAATTATTCATTTAAATTAAATGTCTTTACTGAAATCAGCAATTATCTTATATCATATATCATGGAAAACAAAGGGAAGAGGCTTAAATTAAAACAACTACTTGGAAGGGGGAACATCCACTTCTTTATTTGAGAAGCATAATTATGGGATAGTTGTGCACTTCAGCCTCCTGTGGCAAAATGAGTATTACAAAAAAATGTTTTAAATCAACTGCCAAAACTTTTTGTTTACCACCTGTTTTCACAAAAAAAAGAAAAAAAGAAACTAAGAAAGATCATCATCATAAGTCATAAACACAGGAGATAATAATTTTTGTATCAGACTTAAAATATTAGTTTTTCTCACTTGCCTCTCAGGGCTTCCTATTTGTACACAGTTTTAATTCAACAATAAACGTAGATATAAAGTCTTGAACTTTATTATTCACTGATAAATCCATGAGCATATTCACACTGTTCAGAAACAACATGCACCATAGTAGTTTGATAGAACACAATCATCTTCATTATCATCTCCATGTTTGTCACAACCCGGAACAGGATCAGTGGATTAGTAAATGAATGGATGGATAGTTTGTTCAATCAGCATTTTTTTCAAACAGGGTTCATTAACAACACCTACTTTTGATGTGCAGACTTCCAGTGTTTGCATCTTTTATCATTGTTGGCATCAAGTAAAAAAAGTTCCCTTTTCGGTGTTTAATGTGTTCTCACTGATATGCAGTTCACTCCTTTTCACAGTAGGGGGCACTTTAGCACCGTTCTCACAATCCTGAGGTTGCTGCCATGCTCAGCCTGCCTTCAGGAGGCAACTATCCTGACACATTCAGGATAAACACCAAGCCGGTACCCAGCTGCAACAGCCTCAGAATCCATTACAGATTCATGGCAATACCTGCACAGTGGCTATTTTGTATCAACATAATCCCATCTGTGGCCTCAAAGGGGCACTACTCTGACATGTACTCCTGGGACTCTATGGAGGACTGGTGGGAAGAGGAATGCATTGAGGATTGGTGGGATGCAGGTGGGTTATCCAGGCCAGATGTCATCAGGGGCAGATATAGATCGTCCATATTGGGCATCACAAGCACTTTCTGTTGAGGGGCAAAGGACAACAAAACCATATTTAACTAGAAAAGTGCATTTAGTAGAGTGAAGATCTCCGCCAGGTTTGTCTGGTTTGTCTGAAGAGTTTAATCTCACTCAACTGTACCTCCCGGCTCCCTTACAGTAGAATAGGTTATAAGATAAGACTTGTTTTTAGCCTTGCCGATTGTCCGAAATGCCGTTTGCTAGTGAATCAGTTGTTGATCATTCACAGTTAAGAGGATTGAGGAGTCAGCAGTCAATGACAGTATAAAACAGTCAATAAAATATGTTTTTTCAAGAATTTTAAATCATCCCAACCATGAGAGGTTCTTAAGCATACAGTCATAAATGAGCACAAAAGTTATTATGCTGTTGAGTAGTTTACGAGATTAAACGGATACACACACCAAACACAGTATCTCCCTACAGGCTTAATTACACCTGGCAGAGATAACAATTAGGGCAGTAATTAAAAGTGAGGTCTCACTGTTTTTACTGATAGACTGACCTGGAACTCACACTGCAGTTTTTTCTCGATCCACTCAGTGACATGAGTGAAGGTGACCTCCCGCTCCCCGAGCGTGGGTCGCACATGAAGGTCTAACCTGGGAGGCACCCGGAAACTGTACCTGAGAAGACAGAACGAGAGAAAAAGACGGCATGAGAGAGAAAGAACCCTTTGAATTAATGGTGTGAAATGACAGAGAACAAGTTAACTCGGTACCATATCCTGTCAGTAGGGGGAGGTGGGATGTTGATGGCCAGAGTACCAGAGAGCTCCAGGACCTCAACACTGAGGATCAGAGGCATGTTGGACACCTCCGCTATCTTCTTCCTGATGTACTCGTTCTCAGTGGCTTTCTGGAAGTACTTGGACTTTGCTATCTTGTCAACAAATCTCAAGATCTTCCTACTTGTGCTGCCGCCGGTGTGCCTGGGGGATTAGGACAAGAGCACAAATGCAGACTGTGAATCTGAAAATGACTGGGATTGGGAGGTTGAAACCTTCAGCATTTCCCACCTCTGGACACATATCAGTTAGTGGTGTGAGCTGTTAATTACTTCACATTATATTGGAATTACCTTTTTTTTTTTTTTTTTTTTACAGCCATTTCTGGGCTTGTAAATTGCTGCTCACATTAACTGCATGTTATTTTTTACACATTTCTCAGTAAGACACTTCTGGCTGTAAGTTGTCGTAGCAGGAATAGCACAGGTGGACTTAACGACCTTAACGATGCCGCACTGCATCGTTAAAAAAATAATAATTCAATTAATGTTTCAATTAAACATAATTAGTTGTACCTGTTTTTGACAAGTCAAAATATCTGCTGTGAAAAGTGGCCTTTTTTTTAAATTTTTTTTTTAAAATCCTTTACCCATTTATCCTCAAAGACCATATTTAGTATGATAAGGAAAAATGCCATAATATTTGTTTTTTTTGGTTTAAAGTCTTGAAATCTGGTACTGACATACTTTGGACACCTATCTAAAAGTACAACTTTTTTTTCACATGACAAATCATACTTGTATCAATAGTCAAAGTGAGGAAAAATGCTAACATTGTGTTTATTAAATGTCCTACATATGGAATATTTTGTACCCTTCATATGTGCTATGTGAGTTCATAGATACCAAATACTTGATTGTGCTCCTTGTAGTTTCTGAGATACAGTCATTTTCTTATCATACTATAGTTAGTCTTCAGGCACATGACATATATATTAAAATATAATGAATTATAAAGGAAAAAGAGCAGTCTCATGTGCCCGAAGACTACGTAACTATAGTATAATAAGAAAAACTCCCCTTTCAGCCAAACGGTTTGTCTGATTTAGAAAATGTCTTCAGATTTGTGCTTAGGCAAGCACAAATGTTCCACAATTTCAGTTGCCATCACAAATGAGCTGCTGTTCAACATCCCTAAACAGGATGCGCCCACAAGCTTCAGTAATTACAGTGCCGTTTTGTGGTCTATGATCCATGGTATATTTGATCTGTGTGGTATAAAGTTGTTCATTTACCCTTCAGCTGCAACCACTGTGCTCTTATCTGCCAGAGACCCCTGCGGCTCAGAGGGGGGGACTTCCTCTTCATCAGACGAGCCTGCGCTGGATGACTCTTCATCACTATCAGCCAGTATACACAGCCTGGGCTTGGAGCTGAAAAAAAACACAATTGGTACCTCTTATTGCAACCTACTGATCGTAGAAGACTCATTCCTCCTCAAGCATGCTCACATCCAACTCCACGCTCTCGCTTTATCACTTGAGGAATATGAAATGGAAATGGGCCTCACCCCAATTGCTGGGTTTCTAGAACGCTGTGAGCCTCGTCCTCTCCATCTTTACCCAGTTTACACAGGTTCATCTTAGTCTCCAGGGTCATCTGAAGGCAGCCTGTGTACACCACCTCCAGCTCCAGCCACATGCCTTGGGGATGAAGGGAGAAAGGGAGACAGAGAGAATAAAATCAGTTTATAGGTAAGATCAGATGAGATTTGAGAACAGCCAACATGTCTTCTAGATCTGGCCTGGTACAGTGTTGTTTTACATTAGAGCAATGGAGGATAGTTTGGACATGTTAGTCAGTTAAGCCTGCTCAAGGCCAAAAGGATTACTAATCTCTCAGACAGGAGACAATAGAAAGCTTTTAGGGCGGGTGCGATAAACTCTGAAACAAATGAGATCAAATCTAAAATCATCTAAACTGACTGAGAGAAGTCTGGGTAGAAACTGTTGGGTAAACCTTGTGGTGACTCCTCCACAAACAAAGTAGTATAGAAGAGACAGAAAATACTTTACAGACAAGCTATCTGCTCTGTGGGGCTTTAGGCATATAACCAAAAGAGCAAGAGCTTTTTATTTTCATTTACCTACTTTAAAGTGTTGTTTTATTTTTGGTAAGAATGTACACTCTTCTGTGTACTGTTGTACTAAAAAAACCCAATAAAAATAGTGTTTAAAAAAAAAAAAAAAGGGAAAACACAAAAAAAAAGTTAAGAAAAACGAGTGTAAATACAAACAACTTTACCTCTGCGGTCCAGTGTAGGTGTGGAGGTGCTGAGGACTTGAGGTAGACAAGTGCCCATGTCCAGATCTGCCAGCGTCAGCTCATTCATAAAGTATGGCAACTTGCGAAGAGACAAAAAACACCTTTAATTAGCAAACAAGCTGACTTCAAGTCAGACATGAAACAATCCAAATGAAGTCTGTGTAAAACAAATACAGTGGCTCCACAGAGGAATTACTTCAAACAAATGAGCGAGCAGGGGAAACCTGCCGTGTGCATGTGTGTGTGAAGGACAAAGGAGAACGATAGTAAAAAGGATAGTGTGTGTCAAAGAGGAGAGCAGGAAATGAGTAATGAGATGCTGCAGTGCCATCAGTGCTCCACTACTCACTCCCACCTCTGGAACTAGAGGGAATGCATTATCAGCAGACTCTCTCTCTAGAGCTGTTGTTTGAACTGCAGATTGTACTTCAGCATGTTCTGTATCCCCGCCGATTTTAATAGTGTAATGCTGGAATCAGACATTTCGGGTTACTTGTATAAGATGCCTTAAAATGACTGCGTAGGGAGGAGAAAGAGGCTGCTACAGGCGAAGTCAAGCCTCACCAGCCAGTGAGGACAGCGTTGCAACAGTATATTCTGGTTTGTTGTAGGAAGGAAATACCACAGCCCTCTTTCTGTTTTGTCTGGGCATGTAGCATGAATTTCAAAAATATTTGCGCCTTTCTACTGCATAAACAAAAGACCAACTTTCCAGCGGTGAAATAGTTCTTTAAACCAATCTTCTTTTTTTTTTTTTTTTAAACCAAGGACTTCCGACCATCCTTCAAACATAAATCACCATCCTCATCCACCCTCACCTTGATCTTGCTGAGTTTCTTCTGGATCTTGTGCGCCACCTGATCGGTCCAGTACTTCTCCCGCAGAAAGTCCCAGAAGATCCGTCCCACCAGGGAGTTTACCCAAGTGGGCTGGCCCTCTGCAGAGCGTCCCTCTGCCCCTGAACCTTCACTGGGCTCAGCTCCAGCTGGACCTCCAGATCCATGCTCTTCATTGTGACTCTGCAGGGATTAACAAAGAAATGAGTCCCTAGAAGGCATATATGTTTTGCACGTTCACAGAGGTTATATGACCTGATAGGACCGAGATGCAGAATCCAAATGTTTGCCATTTCAATGCTAATCTCAAGTTGAATTTCTGCTGACTCTCATACTGATTCTTCATCCACCGCCTCTGTACACTAGGACAGACTGTCTCCACATGGGTGCCAATCGCAAGCCAGGATTTGTCAGGTATGCTGCAGGCACTTCCTGTTAATATCCTTCCAGCCAGGTTATACATGATATTTCTGCACATTGACATTTGGTCTAGTCAGCAGGAATGTGTTTGGCTGAGCCAGCATCCTAGACAAGGCTGGTCTGAGCGCAGAGCAGACCCGTGGAACAGTAACTGATATTGACCAGCTCTGATCAATAGGAGGTGTGTAGAGTATTAGCATGAGACACAGAGGGTAAGTAGAGCAGAGACATCATTACAACCTCCAGCACTGTGATGCTAGACCTAGATACTCGGCTAAAAGCTAAATAAAAGTGTTTCTCAATGACCTTCTTGTGGGTTGTGGGGCTTCCCTTGTCACTCTGGCAGGGGCTGGGGGTGAGATTGCAGCTCTGCGAGCCAATCAGTTGAGTCATGTAGGTGCTGTACTCCAGTAGCGTTCTACTTTTCATAGCTCCCGGCAAGTCGTGCAGCTCCTCTGTGCTTTCTTTAGCAGCGTCTGCACCACATGGAGTCTCTGAGTGACAGAGAAAAGACAGACTGGAAGTAAGTGGGCTGATGGAGTTGGTAAATATAACTCAAGGACTAACAGAAACAGTAAGGTCCTGCACTGGATTCAACAACGTTTTTTGTTTAAAACAAGGAGGTAATGTGTCAAGAATCCAAACATCTTCTTACCTACATTCTCCTCCCCGCTCACACTGCTCTTGACTGCAGCCCGGGATGCAGACAGGAAGTGCTGGAACCACTCCTCCTTCTCTCTTCCTGTGCGGCCAAACAGGTACAGGGTGACAGGAAGCTGGTGGTCCGGAACGATGTGTCTCTCTGGCCTTTCCTCCTCTTCCTGACCTTCAACTACACTCTCCTCACCTACCTCCCCCTCAGCCAGAGTGACGCAGACGGGGTACTTCTTGTTCCAGATCCTCTTGCGAGCCAAACCAGGTGGCAACAGAGACACCTGGGATTAAACGCACAATATGTCATTTTCTGCCAAAAAGGGGTTTCTCAAACAACAAAATGTCAAAAGACTGAGTTTAGTGGCGTTTCCCTTCTCACGGTTAGGATTACTTCATTGTTTATCATTTAGGAGGTTTTTACCAGGAGCCAAATTATCAGCAGAGGAAATGGAAATGGAGGATTTTGAAGTCACACCCACATGTACACAACACCCACAGTAAAAATGTTGACTCATCCATCATCCATTTAACCCATCCTAGTATTAGGAGCAGTTAGGCGTTAAAAATCAATGTCAAATCGACGCAGTTCGCCGGATATAGGAAGGAGGGGCTGCGAGCTAACCACTAACATAAGATCCAGATGTTGGATGACTAAAATCCTTCACCCGGTTAAAATATATAGTTAAAAACAAGCAAGATCTAAAAGGTGTATCATAAAATGTGGCTTAAAAATGGATAAAAACAATATGTATTTATTTATTTAACGACAACACTGACACATAGGCAAAGGGGATACGTGGCCATTACAGGCAAACAAATGAAACATATTGTTACCTTGACTCTAAGTTTGAAACATTTGGGATAATGTAAGTACACAACTCAACAGCATATATAACTGAGGTCTCCTCGTTTTCAGACATTTTAACGCGGAATTGTAAGATACTGTATACCTTTAAAAGAAGGGAATGATAAATGAAAAGTGTCGTTTTCTTTTTATCTATATTTTCTTTCTAAAAGAGATGCTGGCAGCCAGACATTGTGTTGACAGTTTATTCCATCACCCTATTGGGAGCTACTGTAGCCTGCCTCAAAAATGCTACTGGGACAGTAGCCGGGTCAAGTTTATTCAGAGCATCATCACTTCAGTCGTAATCCTTCTGGTCTTTCACCTCCGTGTTAGATGACAATGTGGGTGCAGAGAGATGAGAGTTCAGGCGAGAGGTCACCTTCTCTTTTACTCCCCTCTGAGGGACATGTCTGCTCCCCTGGGACCTAGAAATAACAATATTTTATATATATATATATAACGCACTGACCTTACAGTTAGCCAGCTGGTAAGTGCGCGAACGCAAAAACACGGCCTCGTAGGATGTGTCGTCGAACGCTGCCCACCGGGGGATGTTTGCACGTGGGTATGCCAGACGCAGCTGACTGCCCTCGAGGGTGACGTAGACAGAGTGTGTGATGGAGGGGTGGAAGGTTTCAGGGTCGTAGCTATGTGTCTCATTCAACCAGCCCTGGAAAAAAATGATGAGGATGTTTAACCCAACAGTCAGTCAGAACATATGTAAACCTCGCATAAAATCTACACAAATTACATATAATATATATTCACAATGTGTGGTGGAAGCTGCGACCATAGAGCTCAGCAGGAGGGGAAACATGAGACATGGCAAAATGCGTCAGTCTCATTTAACGACGCGGACGAGCCTTTGAAATAACTCACAGCCTGCTGCTAGTAACTCGTCTATGCTCATAAAATTGACCTTATTGGAACTCGCTAACTCTGCATTTATCGAGGCAGCCAGCCCCACTCTCTCAGCAGAGCTGCCAAGAAGTGCTTTGAGAAAGCTATTATCAAAATAACCTGTGCCTGAGGGAAATTTTCCATACAGTAATGACCTCAAAACTAATCCATTAAGCACCACTGACAGCACTATCCAATGCCTCGCATGGCTGCTGTTTGTTGTTTTGATCTCTCAAACATTCAAACAGCTTAAACCTGATTTCCATGTAGCCAAATGTGGAACAGGAAAACTGAGAGTGGCTTCTTGCTCTCTGCTAGACTCACATTCAGAAAAAAAACCCGGAGGAGTGGCTTTTTTTACTCATTTGTTACCTCTAGGATTTCTGGATCTGTGAGTTCTTCATCCAGTAGATCCAGATTCAGGGGTCTGGATTTACTCCAGCGAGAGCCCTTGTTGCTTCTGGAAGGTGAGCGTCGCGGAGCAAACATGAACACTACCACCAGGCCTAACATAAAGCCACACGCAACCCCCACGGACAGACCTGTCACATAGGAGGGAAGGGGCAACACAAAGAAACCATAAGCTAGAAGCCCGACAGGGAAGAGCCAGTGAAGAGGCAGCGATGAGCCTGGCACTGTGACTCGAGACTGAGTGTAAGTTCTGTGATGTGTCCCTCTGGATCCATTCTGGAGCTCCACCACCTGAATCATGTCTCCATAAGTGCGGATTTCTAAATGGCTGTCACTGCTGTGGTGTTTTGGGGTGGTAGAGGATTTCGTCAGAGAGCCCTTTCGGAGTCTTCTCAGAGGCGTGTCACACGCATCTTTGAGTTCACCTTCCGCTCTCCTCCGGCATTTAAAGTCTGCATCTTCACTTCCCCCGTCTCTCCAACAGCTGCCTTGGGAGGACGGGGAGTCTTCGGCACCAGAAGCCCTACCTTGCTTGGGGCTGCCGGAGCTTTCGTCCCGCATGATCTTACTCAGCATGCTCAGTGGATCCTGCATGGCCTCGGAGAACTTTCTCCGTGTGTCCTCCAGCTCAGCGATCAGCGAGCTGCCCCGGGGCTCAGCGTGCGGAGCTGATCCCCAGTCATCATTCTCATTCAGCCGTCCTGCTTCTGGCTTGGCCTCTGGGATTTTTGGATAGGTAAGCTGCTTCCAGGGATGCATATGCAGCTTAGAGTCTGACTTGGAGAGGTTGACCTCTGGCTCGACCCGGCGGGAGATCTCAGTGCTCAGGGACTTGACCAGGCTGAGCAGAGGTTTTTTGCCTCGCAGGGAGCTGCTCTCTCTCGGCTCCAGGTCTGTGGAGGAGGATTTGACAAGGTTGCTGGTGACAAGCAGGTCTGCAGATGATGCTGACAGATCAGCTAAAGAGCCCGGGGATGAGGGGGAGTGAGGCAGGAAGGGGGGCTGGGAGCGGTGACCGAGGTCAAAATCCATGCCCAGACTGAGGTCAGGCTGGCTTTTCCTGCCTTGTTGTTTGTCTTTGGAAAAAGCCACGGTGGGACCTTCATTGGGGCCGTCCAGGCTGAAGATGAGCTTGCTCTCTTCCATGCTGGCCGTCAACCAGGAGCTGCTGTGAGAATGTGGTCAACCAACAGGGTCCCTGAAGACACGGAGCATGGCGCTAGCACTGGGTATCTTTTACTGCCTGTAGACTTGTAACTTCCTCCTCGGGTAGCTTATAGACCGTCATTTTGGATGCTGGAAATGTAGTGAGAAACAAGAAAAATATATTTGAAATGTTAGGTTATTTCAACAGCTTAAACAAAGTCATAGCGGCATCTTTACTTTAACGACAGCAAAACATTTAACATTAAATCTCTCTGCTACTTGTTAATCTGCTGCTCTGACCTTCCTATTTCCGTCCTCTTCATTGCTTTTCTAATTTTCTCTCCCCTTTCCCCTCTCAACCTTTGTCTTTAATCTCCTCTGTACTTCCTCTTTTGTCCTTTTGCCTCTGCAGGGATCTTTGTGCGTTTCACTCTCTATGTGCTGTTAATTCACATTAAAGTCTGAGATAAGGTCGGAGGGGGTGTGCAGTTTGTCTCTTAAATCCTCCATAAAGAGTCATTAGAACTGGACTTCTTCTCGTGCTATTTGAAATATTTGTGAAATATTTTCTTCTCTCATATTACCTTGCCTGCAGACGTTACTCATTTACATCCTCTGACAAGACTCTCCCAGGTGGTTCAGGGATTCAAAACAGCAGCTCTTCAATCACAAGATCCCTTCCCTGAACTCACAGCTACCTGAGGTTTGATTGAAGTAAAACACAGGGGGAAACGACTTCCTCTGTGATTTACACCCTGGACTGTCTCACACAGTCCAGTTGTCGTCACTCGTCATCTGTTGCGGCTCAGAGTAGGAGCTCAGTTACAGTTATTAGTAAGGCTTAAGCTTTCCCATGTCATGAACATAACTGGGAAAACAAGCTTCGTTTTTTTCCAACCACACCCTAACTGAATACCATTTGGCCTTCGAAAGCACAACAATTAGACACTCCCTCAGGAAATCAGGGTTTATGGATCTATAACAAGCCCTTCACAGCTTGTTTCCATGTTACAATCAGTGACATGTATCGTGGCAGACAGCTGCACGGCCCAAATCACAGAGTCAACCGCTACATTACGATCCAGACAGAGAGTGGATTAACTGTAATCCTCTATATTAAAAAGGCTCTTACGACAGGAAATTAAGACACTTGGAACATGAATTCAGTCTGATGAATGGGAAATCAGTATGTCTCACAATTCCAGATACATTTGCAGATACATTGTCATTTACTTGTGCAAGCTGTCAGCCACACACATGCATAATGTGGTGTCCCAAACTGGCTTTAAGAGCAATAGAAAGTGTACTTACAGAAAAAGTGACAATTAAAGCTACATTTATTAAGTATAATCAACCAGATGTGGAATTATGTAACTTTACCTTTAAAGCAAAAACAAAATACAACTCTTGTTGAATATGAAAACTAATTCAGCCGCGTACCAGATCCAAAGATGCTTTTAAATTCAGCCTTAAAATAATTTTGTCATTCACTTTTGTGTGCCTGTTTTAGTAAGTTAGGTCATGTTTGTATATTTTAATCTTCTTGTTCACAGAGCAAACGCCGCAGCCAGATTCCTCACACAAAAGAAGGCAATAGTGTTGTCACAAACTAATATTCCTGCCATTTAAAGGCCACATTTTTACACAAAAGCAGCAGCAGAAAACACAATAGTAGTTAGACACTTGAGCAATGATTGGCCATTGTCCTATAGATAATAAATTCTAACCCTGACCTTGATTAAACCAGTTTTCGAGGCTACAGATCATTTGTTACCATGTTGCTTGCGTAATTGATCTTTTTCATTGGCTCCCACCTCACGTCTTCACTCCTCTGCGCACTGTTTATAAGGAGAGATGTTCATTTTTGAGCACCAACCTGCTGCGCTGTTTGTCAAATCTTATTAACTAAAAGTGCTGCTCTGCCAGTGCTTAAGCTGCTCCAGACAGCCCTGCATTACTCTAATCAATTTCTACTTCGGACCCAATTTGGATCAGTTCGTGCTGACAGGGAAAGGAAAACCTTTGCTGCTCTGTGGAATACGGAGTCAGCAGGGATTTGGCAGCTTTCCATTCAGGACTGTGGATGAACTTCTGCAGGAAGGAAGAAAATCTATTTTTTTGGTTTACTGCTTGAGAGAAGAAAGTGGAGCAGATTTTGCTCTTTTTATAAGAAGGAGGATTTCCTAAATGTAGTTAAATGTCAATGACCAAGACGCATGTAAACACTATTTGATTCCCTAACTGACGTGGGTAGGGGGCACTCTTAAAGAGAGAACAGAGCAATGTGGTCTAAGTGAAATGTACTGAATAATGACATTTTCCACAGGAAATTAGAGCTGCAATTAATGATTATTTTCATTACTTCTTAGTTTCTGATTATTTTCTATATCAATTGATTTATCGTAAATGAAATGTCAAAAAATTGTGAGATAAGGCCCGTAAGAATGTGTCTGGGCCAAAGGTGACATCTTTAAATGTTCTTTTTTTTGTTCGACCCAAGGATAAAACCCCAAAGGAATTCAGGTACCAATACTATGAAACAAAGATAAGAGCACATTCTCACATTTGAAAGGCAAGAATCAAAGGTTATTTGGCGTTTTTGCTTAAAAATTGACTGAAACGATGAATGGCTTATCAAAATAGTTGCCAAATCCTTTTCTGTCAATCAACAAACCAATTTTTTTCGACTTAATGTTTCAACAGAGAAGCCCCAAGTGACTCCAGGCCATCCGGTGTGGAGGAAAAAGTTAATGAAGTTCAACGAAGTCGGACATTTTTGAGGATTTGTGGACAAGGTACTGCTGACTACCAGACATTTTTCAATAATAATAAATGGATGTATTCGAGACCTAATTAAAGCAAAAGTTAATAAGCCTCGTGACAAATTCCCTATCCATCTGTCCTTTAATATGTAAACTACTTTCTTTTTAGGTGGTAATCAAAACAGCACATGGTGATATCAAACCCCTCGGTATTTGATGATGACGATGGGACAGGTATATACATACAAGGCTTCAATGACTAGACAGTGGATTAAAAGGGAGAGGAAGAAATGACGTGACGATCAGAAAATCCCACTTTTATCCCTGACGTTGGCATGGGGACTGAATCCTGCCAAAAAGAATCAGGTCTTCCCCACTCCGTCCTCATCTTAACCTTTCTATCCCAGTACAACAGGATGCAAAAAGACACAGAAAATGTTTTTTTCTGTCTCAGAGAAACTAAATAAAAACCCAGTTGGAGTGCTGTGTGAGTGCGTGTGACTGTCTACACAACACAAGGGTTATTTTAAAGGCCTAATCCTTACCACAAACTACCATTTGACCCTGATTGCTGACACATTTGGCACAGCACTCTGTGTTTGTCTGGGTATCACATGGTCAGTTTTAGTAAAGCTGCACTTCATCTCATTAAGCAAATCATTAAGACAATATCTCCAGGGCTAAAAGAGGTTGACTGTTAATAGACAATGTAAACCCAATCATCAGTCAGGCATTCCAATGAGTCCCTTTTGTCGCTTTAAACTTTGTGCAATTTCAAAAGAGACCACATCCATCCCCACAGTCTGCTCTTTTTGTCCTCACCTGTAGAAAAACATCGCAAGTGTTATATATTTCAAAATAAAAAGGCAGCTCATCTACTGCACTGATTTTAAACATAATACAGGCGTTTGCAGCCACCAGTAAAACCAGAGCATTTACCTGGATGTGGCATGTTTGACCAGCTGCTCCCGTGATATCAGTGGCTGAGGTTTGTGCAGAAATGTGCTTCAAGTGCAGCCTGCAGTGCTCGGTGTGAATGCTGCAGAGCGCGGTGTGCCGCACACGGGGATGCGCACCATCGCAGGCAACAAATATTCACTCAACTCCACTTAAATTGTAGCCGATCTTGGTTTCGAAATCGTCCAAAGTCCTTAAAAAAAAGATTGCACGGTTCAGCTTTAAGATACACGCGTCAGCAGCGTCGCAGCCGTGTGACATCGCGTCTTCATTCCGCTTCAGGAGACGTCAAACCAACACACAATAATGTGATTATTGAGAGTCCAGGCTGCTGATCGGACGGAACTCTAATCCAGATTAGACTCGAGAGGCCAACAGTTGACGGAGCGACTCCTCCTCTCTGCTGCTGCGCTCAGCGTCAAAACACAGACTGAGCTCAACTCTCCCCCCTCTGACACCGCAGTCCTGTACGCAGACTTATGTAATTGCATACCCGGCGAAATTGTATGCTCAAAAGCTTTGTGTTTAAAGGAGAGTTGTTGTTTTTGTTTGTGTGTCATTGATTAGAAGGGATGACAAGATCTGTATGTTTTCTGTAGGTTTAATTTCGTTTGCATATGGTGAATAGCTATGATCTTGGACATTAGGTGTGTATATGGGATTGAATGGAAGACATGCAGAGTGAGAGAGAATAGAGGTAAGGTTGGCTTTTAGGATGTGCAGGAATTATTGTTGTTTCTTGCTCATGTCAACCAGGACCAGCAGAGCTGCAGGGGAGCAGCTCAGACCAGACCCTCCCAGGGAGGTGATAACTGACCTTGTGTGACCTGCCATTTAACTGCTGGCTGCACAAGTTTATAGGACAGAACTTGGATTACCAGTAGCCTACAAATGTGTCTCTTATATTCTACAAGCAATCATTTATTTATTTACTCGTTTATTTAACAGGGGAAATGTGATGCATCATACAGAGATATAGTCAAAAGCTCATGTTCAGCCCCGGGCAGGTGAACGATTCATGCTAAGAGACAGAGATTGATGATGCTGACTGACAGGTGGTAATAGTTGTGCTATGGGCTCTCTGGAGCAACTGATTGAAACAATATAGTGTTACAAAATACTATCTCATGAAGAGTAACTTTGGTGTGTCGGCTGCCACCTGTTGGCCAAACTGCAGAAGAAGAAATCTTTTTAGAGCAGCAGGGGGATGCAGTCACTCCGAATGCACAGGTTATCATCCCTCAGACAGAAAACAATAAGCACGGAGCGCAGACCGGTTGTATTACGTTTTAGACTTTCACCAGACTGTGGAATTAATTTCCCTCAGGCAGTATTCAGAGCGGCAATTTGGCAATTCTGTCTGTGTTTATTGGATGTGATCTATGCATATGTTTGGATCTGATATTGTGAACATGACCTTATCTTGAATTATTGGCCCTGTAACTTCAATCAAACATGACATTACACACATAACTAACAACAGACATACTATATACATATAGTAATATTACATATTACCACAAGAACAAATTCAGTATTTACAAGATTGACACTGGGTAAGGGAGAAGTGTTCAGAATTCTTAATGCAGAGGAGAAAAACTGTTTTTAAAACTATATGATTTGGCAGGCAGGGCCCTGTAGTGCCCTTTTGATTGCGCATTTGTGATTCAACTGATGGTACGGTAGAGCCAATGATATTGGAGGATTTATTGACTATGTGCTGCAGTTTTTTTGCATGTGTGACTGTCCGTGCAGCCAAACTTATGGACGAGGTGAGTATGCTCTCAATGATGGGTGTGTAAAACTGAAGAAGGTTTAGTTGGGCTCTTCTTTTCTCCACCTCTCCCAGGATCTCCTCTGCAGCTGTGTACAGCCGCTGGACGAACAAACGACCTCAGCTGAAACATTGTGGCGTCCTCGGTGCACAGAAGCGGTGGAAAGAACAGCCGACAAAGAGTTGAGAAGCTCTATAACTTTTCTCATCCGTCTCTGACTGAACCCGGAAGAAAAGATTTGTCACGTGACGATCGTTACAACGCTCTTATACTGAAGATGGTTCACTCTGGGTTTCTTTCAGCGTTGTTTCTGATAAAAACAAAACATGTTTCTTGTTTTCTGTTCCTATATTAAGCTAAAGGTACTGTACATTTACTAGTTGGTAAAAAGTGAATTTACTAGAATTTAGTAACAACATACCCCATAAGTTTTAAACCAACAAGGACCTGTCCGACGGAGATATTTTTATTATTACTATTACTCTATTACTTTTATTTTTGAATTAGCTATTTTTTAAGAAAATGTCATTTGTATTTTGCTTATTTTAAATTCAGATTTTCAAAATTCAGTTTAAAATTAAAACAAAGAAACAAAAAAAAAAACCTTGAAATTTAACTCGCATATGAGTAGCAGTTGGTCAAAAAAATGTATCTATTTAAAAAGGACTTTATGATGAGTATTACATGTTTGAACCAACTGAAAGATAATACTGGTGTAAATATTTTTACCTGGTGGACACAGCCAGGAAAAGATAAATAGACCGCTATAATGTGAATGACCGGATATTAAACTTTATTGTCCCCCATGTGGAAATTTGGTTTTACACAGAACAATATGCAAAAGTATACACATGAAATGAGAAAAAGGAGCAGCTCCAGAGATGCTGCTCTGTAAAAACTCTGTGGGGATCAGTTAACCAACCTAATAAGTGCCAACATTCAGCAGTTTAAGTCATATAACGAGAAACCCAAAGGGATTTATGAACATATTTAGATTGAATCTTAATAGCTTCATAAAGTAGATGGTGTTTTTTTCCCTGATGACAAGTAAAAGGAGCTTATTCAATATTTCCTCAAAATGAATCCAACTTACTGGTAAATACGATTTGTAATTGAGCTCTGATGGTCTGCCTGTTCTTACTCAGCGGTTGCCTTGTCATGAGTTTGCAGGTGCACTTTCAGATTAGGTGCAAACCTGTATCTCATTCCACAAACATGGCAGCCATATGGCCTCTCTCCTGTATGTGTGGTCCTATGTCTAGTCATCTGTCCGCTTTGGCGAAAACGTTTACCACAAATATCACATGGGTATGGTTTCTCTCCTGAATGGTATCTCATGTGCGTTTTAAGATGACTGCTTGTGTTAAAAAGTTTGCCACACAGGCCACATTGATACGGTTTCTCTCCTGAATGACTTCTTTTATGAATTGTAAGGTTCTGGCTCTGGCTGAATGCTTTTCCACAAATATCACAGTGATACGGTTTCTCCCCAGAATGGGTCCTCACATGCACAATCAGGTGCTCTCTTCGGTAAAAAGTCTTGCCACATTCTTGACACACAAACTCTTTTAGGCCTGTGTGTATTCTTTCATGCAGCCGGAGACAACGGATATTGGCGAAAGTTTTGCCACAAACATCACAAAAATATGTTTTGTTGTGACGACCTTTGACATGAGCTATCAGGTCCTGTGTAGACTGGCATGTCATCCCACAAACAGTGCAATCAAAATTGTTCTCATGTGTTTTTATGTGCTTCATCAAAGAGCCAATGTACTGGAATCCCTTGCCACAAAAATGACAGAAACTTCGACCCTTTTCACTTTTAGCAGAACTTTTGTCAAGGGGCAATGCTCCTTGGTCCTCCTCATTAACGCTGCCACTTTGTCCTTGCAATATAATTTCTTTCCGTTTCATTGTCTGTTCTTCTTTGCTGTTCACCCACTCCTCATCACTCTCATTGTTCTCACTCTGAGCTGCAGAGCAGTCTGAAGAAACTGGTTGCATTTCACATGATTCTTGAGCCTCTGGCAGATCTTGCTCGCTTTTCACAATTTCAGGAGAAGGAAAAAACGTCTCCTGTGTTTGACTGTCATCCCAAAGTTCCTCCTGCTCTTCTTTTATCTCTGGCATCTTGAAGTCTGTCTGAACCAAGCAGTAGTTCCAGTTATTATTGTCCAGCTCTTCATTGGTTTGAGAGGGTCCCGGGACCTCAGCACTCAGACCGAAGTTAGACTCTTCTGGTGTTGAGGGTTCTGGGTTCTCCTGCAGCAGTGGGGCATCACACTCGTTTCCACGTTCCACTGTGCTGCTGGTCAGTGGAGGCTCTGCAGCTGCAAAAGAGACAGGAGCAAAAGTTACCCAACAGCCTGTTCAATTTCTATTTCAAGTAGGGCTGAAACGATTCCTTGAGAAATTCAACTTCATTATCACATTTTAATTCAAAACAATCATCTCGATCCCATCACTTAAACATTACCTTAATAGGAGTAGGATTAATTTGATTGAACATTTTTATTTATTTTTGCATTTCAGAAAATGTTTTCTTTAAAACCCAGAATGTAAAATGGCACTTAAACGCACTAAAAGGGTTCAGTTTTGACAGATAATATTATTGTATGCAATTTAAGCAATAAAAAAGTTAATATTTTCAACAAAAAAAAGCAAACCAAAAAGTTCATTTTAAGGGACCGGTCTTATTTTGTATATTGCTTTTTATTAAAGCAGAAATCTTATTCGATCACTTGATTAAATCAATGGAATAATCGGTATATTACTCGATTACTAAAAATGATCGATAGCTGCAGCCCTAATTTAAAGTAAGTCATTTTCTAAAAGATACATACAATATGAAAAACTCCAATTTGCATGGGCATCCTCTCCTAACTCTGCTTCTGAGAGTTTCTCCACAGTTTCTAGGTACTTCTACTTCTACTGCAGCTGCAGAGTTTGCACAGTTCTCGGTGACTGGATTGTGTGCGCATGCGTGGACAAGTGGAGCAACATCCTTAGCAACAGTATATGGCGAATGAGTTTCCAATTGATATTGCTACTTTTTCTATCACTACACTACTAGCTAAATGTAGAGATTGGTCTGGAAATGCCAGGTTCAAATGCTAATAAACAACAGTTTAACAGGAGTTTCAAACCTGATTTCTTTTGCAGGTGTATGAGGTGTCGCAGACTTCCAGCCTCCTCTTCAGATCTAACTTGACTAACGTCGGCTTCGTTGAAAGCTAATGTTATGGTTTTCTCCACCTCTCCGAGGATCTCCTCTGCCGCTGTGTACAGCCGCTGATGGACAAACGACCTCAGCTGAAACATTGTGGTGTCCATGTCACCGGAGAGAGTTACGGCACAAAACCATGAACGACAGCAGCTGGATATCAACAAGATAAAGTCGGCTAAGCTAGCTCAAACCTACAGCTTGTGATCCGGTAGCAGACTTCCTTCTTCTTCTTCTGTGTTGGCGGATTGCAAACCTACTTTAAAGGTGCATACCGCCATCTACTGTGACAGAGTGTGTAGAACGATGGTATTAGATACCTTACATTAGACACAGAGAGGAAAAGACAGCACGATGTGAATTTCTATCATGAGATCTTCTCTGACTGTTTGCCTGGACAAACAAACCTGAGCTGTTGCTGAATCTGAAAAAAATACTGTTTTTAAGGACAAAGTCATTATTAAATTTACTAAATAATTTTATAACGTATATATGTATCAATTAATTGCAATTTAACTCTGTAAAAGTCCCTGATTACGGAGCACACTTTAACTTCATATTTAAAGTTTCTGGTTTTATTGTGAAGGCCGGACACTCAAACCGGATGTCTTATTGTTGCCAGCGGAATATTTCTGTGCTTAGATAACTTTTAACAAACACACCGCCCGGTGAGCAGAGATAATGTCGTTTTGTAGTTTCTTCGGCGGAGAGGTCTTCAAAGACCATTTTAAACCAGGTACCTTCTTAACTTTAACTCCTTGCACATTATTCAAAACGTCTGCTTAAATGTGTGCTGTTTGAAACTGTTTAGCAAAAAGTCAACGATAACTAGCTAGCCACTGTTCGTGGTTAATAACTGAGCAGCAGTGTGGATTTCTCTACATGATCCACTCCTATGTGCGTGTAGGCTGTAGCTACCAATACAGCTTGTTCACATAGTCACAGAAAACTAAATTGATGGACATGGGAATAATAATAATAAAAAAAAAAAAAAAAAAGCGTGTCCACTTGTGTAACCCATGTTGAGGTTGCACAACAACTTTGTTACAAAACTGGTTGTTGTTTACAACACATGAGG
>CALSBV010010309.1:10667098-10694021 GCA_943590825.1 Bovichtus diacanthus | reverse complement strand
TACCGGTGCTGGAGGAGGAGGAGGAGGCGGGTCATTGAACTGAACAGGTGGGGGTGGCGGAGGGGTCATCGGAGGAGGAGGGATGTGGTCGGAGGAGGAAGAGTAGGTGAGGGAGGAGGCATTCTCTTCTCCACTGCTGCTTTGAACATCACTTGGGCTGCTGAGCTCTGGGGCCACAAATCCTCCATTTTCATCTTCGTCCACCCCCAACTGTTCAGTTCAATGACCCGCCTCCTCCTCCTCCTCCAGCACCGGTACCGAATCAGTCTCAGCAACAGCAACAGCAACAGCAACAGCTCAGCTACACCCCTGAACAATCCCCAAGAGCATACGTACCCATCCGCCGGAAATCTGGCCCTCCTCCCCCACCACCGCCTCGCAATAATCCACCACCTAAGCGGCACTCCTTACATAAAGTGCTGCCCACAAGAGATGACCTTCAGGTCCATGCTACCATACAAGAGCTTAAAGCTTACCAAGAGCAACAAGTCTACCAGGAAAGACAAGCATACGAGGAGCAACAAGCCTACAAGGAGAGGCAGGTGTATGAAGAGCAGAAAGCCTATGAAGAACAACAATTGCTCCTAGAGCAGCAGGCTTACCAGGAACAACAGGCCTACCAGGAGAAAATGTTCAAGGAGAGACAGGCATATGAGGAGCAAAAAGCTTTTGAAGAGCAACAAATGTACCAGGAGCAACAAGCCTACCAAGAAAGACAAGCATATGAACAGCGCCAAGCCTACCAAGAACAGAAAGTGTACGAACAGCGTCAAGCCTACAAGGAGAAAAAAGCATTTGAGGAGCTTCAAGCCTACCAGGAGCAAAAAGCTTATGAAGAGCGTAAAGTTTATGAGGAGCAAAAAGCTTATGAAGAGCGCCAGGCCTACGAGGAGCAACAAGCATATCAAGAGCAACAGATCTACCAGAGCCACCACTCGATGCCTAACCAGCCAACACAGCAGAAAGCCCACTCACCGCTGCCTCTCCAACAGCTCCACCAGTCCTTACCCCCACTGCCCTCTCCAGACTCCACCCATCACCACGCCAATCATCCTCTGTATATAATGCGCCAAGCACAGCAGCAACTGGCCCACCAGATTCATCACCACCGACGTCTGTCACGTTCAGCGCCACCTCCACACCAGCTATCTCCCCAACCAACAACCCACCCCACCCAACAAGGTCCATACACTGAGGGCATCTACCAAAGCCATCAGGGCATAAGACCCCAGGCCCACCATTCCTCTACGGAGATGCTCCACCAGATGCAACAAACCCCAGCTCATCATTCGTCTGCCGAGATGCTCCATCAGTTGCAACAATCCCAGGCCCACCACGGATCTACTGAAATGCTCCAGCAGATGCAACAGTCCTTCCCGTCATCAGAAATGCTCCACCAAATGCACAAAAACAAGGCACATCATTCCTCAACAGAGCTCCTGCACAAAGGTCACCAGATGAAGCAAATGCAGCCCCATCACTCCTCGACTGAACTTCTCCACCAAGCGCAACAGATGCATCGGGGACAACCGCACCATTCATCAACTGAGCTGCTCAATCAAATACACAAACCCCAGGCCCACCACTCCTCAACAGAGCTGCTTCACGAAGCCCATCAGATGCACCAAATTAAGCCCCACCACTCCTCCACAGAGCTTCTGCATGAAGTCCAGCAAGAGCCTGCCTCCTTCCCATTTCAGTTAAACCGGGACAGTCACTCCCATCAGAGTAGGAGAAGTCTTAAAGGTCATCATCAGACCCAAGCGTCACCGCAAGGGAGACACCAAGAACAGCAGACCCACCAAACCCATCACCCCCAGCCCACCAAACCCTCTCCCCAAAGACCCCACTCTATCCAGCAGACCCACCACCACTCCAGCTCACCTCAGATCCACCACATCCACCACATGACCCCACAGCCGCCCCCGCAGGACTACCAACATCAGATTCACGTCATCCACCCTCCCCAGCAGCCCCACAGGCCTCAGCCCCTTCTCTCCACCTTTCAGCCGCTCCAGCCACCCCAGCCCACACTCTCCACTTTCCAGCCCCTGCCCCAACACCACCAGTCCCAGCACCAAGTCCAGCCCTCCATCCAAGCCACCCGCCCACAGTCACAGCCCTCGCATCACCTGCTGCAATCGCAACACCAGCCCCAAACCCAGTCCCACCATAACCAATCCCATGGCCAGGGTCAGCCCCATTCCCTCCCACACTCACTATCTGACCCTTCAGAGCATCTGGGGCCCCCTCCACCTCCACCCCTGCCCCCACCCTGCACCCCTCCACCATTACCCAGGCCTTCACTCTCCAGGATGGACTCCAACCACATGAGTGTGAAGAGGCTACGCTGGGAGCAGGTGGAAAACTCAGAGGGGACGATCTGGGGACAGGTGAGCTTAAATGTATTACAATTTAGATTTTAAATCCCAAATTATAAATGTATCTAACTGCCATGAAATTGTAATTCACATTTTTGCATGTTTTTGGTAGTTGGGAGCAAATTCGGACTATGAGAAACTGCATGACATGGTGAAGTATCTGGATCTGGAGCTGCACTTTGGGACACAGAAGAGCTCTAGTGAGTACAATGATCTGCAGTGCTTTAAATGGAAGCCCGGCTGTAGATCATAAAATGATATTTAAAATAATCTGTATTAATCAGACACATGCATCATTATTGTTAGTACATAATTATCCAGGTTCTTGGAGTGTGATTATTTAAGCATTAAATCTACAATATATAATATAATATACAGACAAAGAATGGTTCAAGAACCCCAATGGCACATCAAAAAAGAGGAGGTGTGACCCTGCCCGGAGGAAGCCCGGGGCCCCCGTCTGGAGCCAGGCCTGGAAGGGGGGCCCGTCAACGAGCGCCTGGTGGCCGGGTTTGCCACGGAGCCCGGCCGGGCATAGCCCGAAGAAGCAACGTGGCACCCCCCCCCTCTCCATCATGTGGGCCTACCACCCGCAGGAAGAACCGTTGGGGTCGGGTACATTGCCAGACGGGTGGCAGTGAAGGTCGGGGACCTCGACGGACCAGACCTGGGCGGCAAAGGCTGGCTCTGGGGACGTGGAACGTCACCTCTCTGTGGGGGAAAGAGCCGGAGCTTGTGCGGGAGGCGGAGCGCTACCAGTTAGATCTGGTTGGGCTCTCCTCTACGCACAGTCTCGGTTCTGGAACCGTACTCCTGGATAGGGGTTGGACCTTATTCTTCTCTGGAGTTGCTCAGGGTGTGAGGCGCCGGGCGGGTGTGGGGATACTCACAAATCCCCGACTGAGTGCCGTTACGTTGGAGTTCACCCCGGTAGACGAGAGGGTCGCCTCCCTACGCCTACGGGTTATGGGGGGGAAAACTCTGACTGTTGTCTGTGCATATGCACCGAACAGCAGTTCAGAGTATTCGGCCTTCTTGGAGACCCTGAATGGAGTCCTGTTGGGGGCTCCAGTAGGGGACTCCATAGTTCTACTGGGAGACTTCAACGCGCACGTGGGCAGCGATGGAGACTCCTGGAGAGGCGTGATTGGGAGGAACGGCCTCCCTGATCTCAACCCGAGTGGTTGTTTGTTATTGGACTTCTGTGCTGGACATGGGCTGTCCATAACAAACACCATGTTCGAACATAAGGATGCTCATAAGTGTACATGGTACCAGAGCACCTTAGGCCGAAGATCGATGATCGATTTTGTAATCGTATCATCTGATCTGAGGCCGCATGTTTTGGACACTCGGGTAAAGAGAGGGGCGGAGCTGTCAACTGATCACCATCTGGTGGTGAGTTGGGTCAGGGGGTGGGGGAAGAGTCTGGACAGACCTGGTAAGCCCAAACGGGTAGTGCGGGTGAACTGGGAACGTCGGAGTTTCTCTGGCATCCCTGTGGAGGTTGGGGGCATTGAGCCTGAGTGGTCAATGTTCAAAGCTTCCATTGCTGAAGCTGCGGCGGGAGCCTGCGGCCTCAAGGTCTTAGGTGCCTCAAGGGGCGGTAACCCTCGAACACCGTGGTGGACCGCGGTGGTCAGGCAAGCCGTCCGACTGAAGAAGGAGTCCTTCCGAGATATGTTATCACGGGGGACTCCAGAGGCGGTTGCAAGGTACCGGCAGGCCCGAAGGGCAGCGGCCTCGGCCGTGACAGAGGCAAAGCAGCGGGTGTGGGAGGAGTTCGGAGAAGCCATGGAGAAGGACTTTCGGTCGGCACCAAAGTGCTTCTGGCGTACTGTCCGGCACCTCAGGAGGGGGAAGCGGGGAACCATCCAAGCTGTTTACAGCAGGGATGGAACACTGTTGACCTCAACTGAGGAGGTACTCGGGCGGTGGAAGGAGCATTTTGAGGAACTCCTCAATCCGACTAATACGCCCTCTTTGATAGAGGCAGGGCTGGAAGATTATGGGGGATCATCAGCAATTTCCCTGGTGGAAGTCACTGAGGTAGTCAAACAACTCCACAGTGGCAAGGCCCCGGGGATTGATGAGATCCGTCCAGAAATGTTGAAGGCTTTGGGTGTGGAGGGGCTGTCGTGGCTGACACGTCTCTTCAACATTGCGTGGAAGTCGGGAACAGTGCCTAAGGAGTGGCAGACCGGGGTGGTGGTTCCCCTATATAAAAAGGGGAACCAGAGAGTGTGTACCAATTACAGGGGTATCACACTGCCTCCCGGGTAAAGTCTACTCCAAGGTGCTGGAAAGGAGGGTTCGGCCGATAGTCGAACCTCAGATTGAAGAGGAACAATGCGGATTCCGTTCTGGCCGTGGAACAACGGACCAGCTCTTCACTCTCACAAGGATCCTGGAGGGGGCCTGGGAGTATGCCCATTCGGTTTACATGTGTTTTGTGGACCTGGAGAAAGCGTATTGACCGGGTCCCCCGGGAGATACTGTGGGAGGTGCTGCGGGAGTATGGGGTGAGGGGGGCGCTTTTGAGGCCCATCCAATCCCTGTACGCCCAAAGCAAGAGTTGTGTCCGGGTTCTCGGCAGTAAGTCGGACTCGTTCCCGGTGGGTGTTGGCCTCCGCCAGGGCTGCGCTTTGTCACCAATCCTGTTTGTGGTATTCATGGACAGGATATCGAGGCGTAGTCGTGGGGAGGAGGGGTTGCAGTTTGGTGGGATTGGGATCTCATCGCTGCTCTTTGCAGACGATGTGGTCCTGATGGCATCATCAGCCTGTGACCTTCAGCACTCACTGGATCGGTTCGCAGCCGAGTGTGAAGCGGTTGGAATGAGGATCAGCACCTCAAAATCTGAGGCCATGGTTCTCAGCAGGAAACCGGTGGATTGTCTACTCCGGGTAGGGAATGAGTCCTTACCCCAAGTGAAGGAGTTCAAGTACCTAGGGGTCTTGTTCACGAGTGAGGGGAAAATGGAGCGCGAGATGGGCCGGAGAATCGGAGCAGCGGGCGCGGTATTGCACTCGCTTTACCGCACCGTTGTGACGAAAAGAGAGCTGAGCCAGAAGGCAAAGCTCTCGATCTACCGGTCTATCTTCATTCCTACTCTCACCTATGGTCATGAAGGTTGGGTCATGACCGAAAGGACGAGATTGCGGGTACAAGCGGCCGAAATGGGTTTTCTCAGAAGGGTTCTCCCTTAGAGATAGGGTGAGGAGTTCAGTCATCCGAGAGAAGCTCGGAGTAGAACCGCTGCTCCTTTGCGTAGAAAGGAGCCTGTTGAGGTGGTTCGGGCATCTGGTAAGGATGCCCCCTGGGCGCCTCCCGAGGGAGGTGTTCCAGGCACAGCCAGCTGGGAGGAGACCACGGGGAAGACCCAGGACGAGGTGGAGAGATTATATCTCTACACTGGCCTGGGAACGCCTCGGGGTCCCCCAGTCAGAGTTGGTCAACGTGGCCCGGGAAAAGGAAGTTTGGGGCCCCCTGCTGGAGCTGTTGCCCCCGCGACCCGATCCCGGATAAGCGGTTGAAGATGGATGGATGGATGGATGGTTTGTCAGTGGCTAGTGAAAATGGGAAATTTTTCCTATGAAATGTAGTGATGTAAGTGACCATCTGAAAATGTAACAATTACTGAGATTAATAGAGATAAAGTGCTGAATATTGAAATCTGTTTCCCACCTTGTTGTCATTGTTGATAATTATTGTGAGAAATCATTAACGTGATCAGTGTCTTCACATAGATGAGTATCATTAATCATTATTAATAATGTATAACTAAAGGCAAACTGAGCAAATTTGTTATTTCAGAAGAGCGTATCAAACTGGTAGCCCTTCGTATGACTCAGTACCCATGAAGTAGCTCTCAGTTTCAAAAAGGTTGGTGACCCCTGAGCTAGGACATGTCAAACTGGACTTAATGGGATTTACTTCAGCACTGTACCTGTTATTGATCATGTGATCTATCGGTGTTGTGTTTTGATTGAACCCTTCTGGATGTAAATATCCCAGGTTTGTTGTGGGAAGTGTGGCAATGGATTGGGCCATGAGTTCTTGCACGACGGACCCAAAGAAGGGCTATCACGCTTCTGAATATTCAGCAGCTCGCTCACGTTCATCCCTAAAGGTGAGTCCATCTTTCACTCATACAGTAGATTGGCACCCTCATCATGCACCTTTAACCCCCGTGTTGGTTTGGGCCTCTTCTCTCTGCATAGAAAAGGTTGATGGACAGAAAGGTGAGCTGTGAAAGAGGGAGAACGCTTTCTGCTGCTGAAGGTGCGGACAGTGGGTGAAGTGCCCTGGGACAAACCTAATGGAGCTCCAGGGCTCTGATGGACGTTGGCCTCACTGGGCGGCAAGAACAAACCGGTCTCAACCACTTTTTAAAACCAGAAGCACACACACACACACACACACACACACACACACACACACGAAAACAGCAACTAGGATCCAAATTCAACCACGTTAAGTATTGCTGAATAACTCACCTGTCTGGCAAAGACTTTAAGATACAGTTATGAGGCAAAGTCTCACTCGTAAGTCACATTGTTTGCATGCCTCACTGCACCTCTCTGGATCTAAGAAAATATGTTGAACACACCCTTCAAAAGTGTAATTGCATGCTCCCATCAGTTGATGGTGCTGTGTGCCCTAAAAACAAATCTTAAATGAACTGCATGTATAACTCACCAAGGTATTACTGTATTACATGGTTTGTTCTCTCTAGACTCAATAGAGATGAATATCCGACTATGAAAGCTCCATGTATTAAGAGGAAATAATGCTCATTCCTTATGGCAACAACACAGCAATAGAACAGAACTTGTGCCTTTTTAACGATTCGCTCGCAACATTTTCCCTTTTCATTTAAATGTTATCAAGTAATTGTGGTGGATTCCTAAATACGGCCTGCAAAAAACCCCAATGTTTCGCAAGTTAAAATGCTTTCATTGTGTCACAAAAACCTAGTTTGTTCATGGAGTTTTGTTGACATTCTTGCTAAAAAATCCACCCATTAGGAGTACAGTAAATATCCGAACAGCATGTCTCCACTGCATTGTGCTGTTGTGCCCACTTGCCATCTTCCCCGTCACGCGAGGGGCCTGTTTTGGGGAGTAGATCCTGGATTTATCTGGATCACCTTTCTGAGTGAAACTCAGATGTCAGTCCAGGTTCCAGACCTGAGAGTCTTCTCTGTTTTTCTACTCAGCAAAGTTTTCCAGATAACTCAGTTAACTTGCTTCTTGGCTCGTGGCGTGGTGGAATTATAAACAAAGTGAGGATGTGAGGGTGCGTTCAACAGCTCGTGTGCTGTTTAAATGTCTGGCACAGAGCAGGTGTGGAGCTGCTCGTTTCAAAGGCTGGAAGATCAGAGGGGGAGATGAAAGCTGCAGTGTCAGGCAGAGGATTAAGAAAGGAAGTGCACACATTCGTAGATTGTTATGATGTGTAGTATAGCATTTAAAGCAAATACTGTTTTGTGCATATGATGATGATGATGATGATGATGATGATTTTGTCTGTGAGGATCAAAACTCTTGAATTCACTTTAGAGGGAGCAGCTGTTGCAAACGTATTGTTTTAAATTTCAGTATTTCTGTCTAAAGCTATGATGAAGTATGACCTTCCTTGTGACTGATTACATTAATGTAATGTAACGTAATGTCAATTTCAGTATTTTGCCTAAAGTGGTGATGAAGTAATACCTTCCTCGTGACTGATTAGGCGTCCTGGTCGTGGATTCTCTTTTGCATCTCCACACACAGCTGGCACACAGACTGAACTGTCCTCAGGGGGGACGTCTGGAAGAGCGAAGGGGGGTTCGATAGGGGAAGAGCGACAAACTTACCACAGAGACAGAGACCAAAATACAAAGATAAAGCAGATGTGAGAATGAGAGATGGAGAGGAAATGGGAAATGGCCCAAAACACGGGACAGTAATTAGAATTTGCTATCTGCTCAAACACTCCTTCTGGCGTGCATGTGAGCACAGCTGTATGGCCAAGAGGAAGCAAACAGGAAGGAGGAAGTGGTAACCCTCTGATAGAATCACGAGACAGACGTAACCGTAAATCGTAACCACACTTTTCCTTCCACTGACCTCTAGGGCTCATCCTGCTCGTGAGCAAATCCTTAATTACATTAAACCGCTACGACTCCAAAGCCTTCCCCAGTCCCACAGGCCGAGCCTCGGGGTACAATTTAAACCTATGTGTGTGCCACTGACTCATTCGCAGGGACATCTTGTTTTAATTGTAACGTATATGAGGCCTGTTGCTTAGATGTGGATGTTTACGGGCACTGCACCTGCTTCTGTTTTGAGCCACAGAGAAAAGTGTCCCATTCTGAGTCCACACGCCACAACATTATATGCAGTTCCATCAAGGTAGTATTCCCTAAAAAACATCTGTCATCCAGTGGCTCTGCTTCACACACTGCAGAAGCTGTGATCACTTTGTGGGGGGAATAAAGCTCCTGAATGCGTGACTGTAGCAGAAATAGAGAAAGCTTCTTTCATCAGGGACTAATGAGAGTTACCCGGCTATATATGATGTCTCTGTCCATACACGGTGGGGCTGCCCTCCACATGTTATAGACCACATATGTTGGCCAAACGTCTGCCTTCCCCTGTAATGATTGAAAGGATAAACAAAACTTTTATACATAACACTGGAATGTGATTTCCGCTCTGAACTAAAGTGCTGGAAACTCGAGGCACTCCAGGATGGGCATGCTGCAAGTCTGTCAGGACTGCATGTGTTCGAAAGAGACGAGGCTTATGAAAGCCAAAATGAGAATATTTTTTGCTCGTCCTCTCTGAAAGGCCCAGCAGTGAACCACAATGTGAAACATAGTTTACTGAGCATATAAACAGATTGTATGCAGTGTGGGTATATGAAATGCATATCTTAGCCTGTATTGGTTATAAACACTGTGGATGCGGAATGAGGAGTAATAAAAACCCAATTACATTTAGGAAAGAAACAATGAAAAACCTCAATTTTCTGTTCATTACAACAAAATGTCAACAGTTTAACATGGGAGGCATTGCACAGCAAAAGCCAAAAAGTGCATCGTAAAATCCCAAGTATGAGGGCTCCCAGAAAAAAAAATAAACAATGAGAAATTTCTACAGATTATCTTCAATGGCTTCTGCCGCTTGATTGTCACCTTTATCACATGATCGCATACCTGTTTCTGAACTCCACCAGCTTCAATAACACAGAGGGGTTTTTGAACATATGTATTTGCAAACATCACCCGCTATCTGCACTGTGATCTACTTCAGGGAGATAGGACCCCGAGACAGCAGCGCAGGTTGGTCTGCAAGCTTCAAAGGAATACTTGAGGTGTGTGGCACTGGTATTGTTCACTGAGATCAGGGAGAGGGGTCCTCGGTTTCGGGGGTGCCGGATCGACTGCGGGATAAGAGAGAGGGTTTAAAAACAGGAGAAGAAGACTGGCTGATTGTGTGCCCACATGTCAACTTTTATCCTTGATCAGAGGCTATGGGTTTGGGAGGCCTCAAAGGTGGCGGTACTGCAATCCAAAGAGAAACTGTGGACAAGCTGTGAGCCTACTGTCAAACAACTATTCTCCTCTACTTTGTGCTTGCTGTGTGAGTTTCAGAGTCTGAAAAAGATCAAATGGAGCCTCAGATAAAAGTGTGCCAGAGGCAAAGGAACATTTATCAATGCGTCGTCTTCAGAGTATGTAAATATCAGGACGGTTTTGGATTTCGGTTGAATGATTTAAAAGGAGGCTCGGCTTAAAGATAGTCAGAGAAGTGATGGACTGTGGAAAATGCTGTGTTTGTGGGTCAGAAATATCAGAGGCCTTTGACGTCTGGAAAGGTTTATGTCACGCTAAAAACGCCTTCACGCAGACAGAGACTGCACACTACTGAGGACAAGAAAGTAATTACCTCAGTCTTTCCCTGCGCTAGGTGCCACAGACTGTCTTTTCCCTGCCCAAACAACCGCCACCCACCCACCCTGCTTACCCCAGATCCCTGCAATTTGTGGCTGCTCATCCTCTGTCATCTTGGTTAGTAATCCTAGTGTGCTCCGTATAGGAGACAACTGCAAGCATATTTGTACACGCTTCTTTTCCTTCTATGTGTATTTGCAACATACATAAAAAAAATAAATGATGAACCCCCATAGGCCCAAGGTGGGTGGTCTTATTAGACAAAATTGCTCCTTTGGTCAAGCTGATTGTTAACTCCTGTGCAGAAAATGTTCAGAGGTGCCTGTGCGCTTTATCCTCCTCAGTGATTATAACCCAATCAGGAACCTATAATCATTCCCAGCATTATGATACAGAGGTGTACTTAAGTTTTGCTCTGTAGATATTGTGAAAATCACATTTGAAAAATCCAAAAATCCCCCAAATCACCACGTAGGGAAATATAAAACAGTTATAGGGAAAGATGAATGGCCGGAGCAAGCTCCATTTGTACTTTTGTGAGTCTATGTGTGTGTTTGTGTGCATGTGTTGTATCCCAGCATGCACTTAAAAAAACTTTTTGGGAAATATACTTACTCACTTTCTGGTTGGCAGAGGGAGATAAAATGAAAGATTGATAGCACTGTCACGTCAGTCCATTCAATATGAAGCCACATCCAGCAGCAGGTTAGCTTAGCTTAGCATAAAGACTGGAAACAGGGGGAAACAGCTACGCTCACAGGTTGCAGCGTATTTCCTTTATATATTCCTTTAAAGCACATCTCTGTAACACTGTATTTTATTCCAAAGAATAATAATTACAGCTTTAAATAAAGCATTTAACATGTGTGTGTTTGTTTGTGTGATCAAAAATGAATCCCCCTCGTTGCATGACTGAGGGGAATTCCACATACCTCTCCCCAGCTTTATGCCCCTCAGCACCTATTGTGCAACACACACACACACACACACACACACTCACTGATTTTACCTTTTTACGGCAACTACTTAAAGTAGTCAACATTACAGCCAACTATCTTTCTAGAGTTATCATTTATCACCCGCTTTTATATATCAACAATAGTCCTCGATGCCTGATTAATATTTCTTCAGCATCAACATTTGGCACAGACAAACTTTAATGCTCCACATTTGCACTTTATTCCTTTACTTTTGTGCCAGACAAGCAAATACCCTCTAACCTTTCCTGTCAGTCACTCTGCAGTAATTATTTCTCTAGAACCCTCAGTCTCTTCCTATGGGCTCGTCAGTGTCCCAGATTTGAATGGCGAACACCATTTTACGCCAAACACTAAAGACAGAGTGTACTTGTGTTTTTCTGTAACAATTATTGCAGGGAGTGAATGATCGCTTGTTCATAACAGAATCTAAATAGATTTTGAATGTCTTTTGGGGAAGTCCGTAGAAGAGCCTTACTGCTGTCATTTGGACCAGCAGCTCTGTTGTGTCCCCCAAAAGCACAAACTTCAAAACCCAAAGTGAGACCAGATGAGACCTACAGGAAGGAGAGGAAGATTTGTGTTTGAGTGTGCGTGATTGTGGGTTCATCCCAAAACCTTACTTTGCGTCCTCGTTTCCCTCGTTTTCACTCTTCCTCGCGTCTCAAGGCCCGTACACACCAAACAAACATCAAAGAATTAGTGGCGACAGAGAAGACTGTTATGCTCACTGCATTTGCATTTGGACACAAAGACTACAGTCAACTAGCACGTACTTTCTGCGACTGCGTGAGAGGAAATACTGTATCTCCTAATAACAGCAGGCGGCGGCAGTCAGTATTCGTCATTAGAAAAAGTAAACCGGCAGGCCAATGACTGTAAATATACAAGCCGTTGTTATGATACACGCATAAATGCAAAGTGAATCGAGCGTGACTCTTAGCTCAGCTTAACTCTCAAATAAATCCTTCAGACTCTGTGCAATTTAGTTTTTACTTGTTTATTGAAATGATATGATCCATCGCTTTTTGTTCATGGGATTCAATGTATTATTCTCAGTCCTGTATTTGTTTTCATGCCTGAAATGTACATTTTAATCAAAAATACAAATACATAACGTTAATAATCGGTGGCTTAATGGATCTATCATTCTGTTATTTATGTTACCTTGGTTTTTGTTAAGATGTACTTTTATATTGGATGTTGTGTGCATTTGAAATTGGGACGTCCTGCAACATGGCGTGTCTCGATCGATTTCTAGGTCAAGTGACCGAGGAGAGAGGACAGAGGAGTCGAGGAGGGACATTGGGATGAACCCCACGTGTGTGTGGGTGGTGCTAAAGGGGTTAAAAAAGAAGAGGTTACAGACTCAGAATACATTCCCACAGAAATGAGGCTCACAGACAACCGAATGTGATTATCAGCTTTACGACAAAGTGAGGGTGTGGTGGTGGTGGTGGTGCTTTAAAGAAAGAGGACATACTGTATATCCAGCTTTACCATGACCGCGACCTAAACCTGTACTTGTAATGTAAAAGAAAGTCTTCATCTTATTGAGCCTTCTGTGAAATAAGTTAAAGAAATACTGCGACATTTTGAGAAATTTGTTTATTTTCAAAGAGTTACATGAGAAGTTTTTAACCACTCTCGTACTAGTACAGTAGGCCTTAACACTAGACTACAGCCAGTTAGCTTAGCTCAGCATAAAGACTGGAAACAGGGTGAAACAGCAACGCTGTCTCTTCCTGAAGGTAACACAATCCACCTACCAGCACTTCTAAAGCTCACTAAATACCAAGATGTTTGTTTCATCTGTAAAAAAGAAAACTGTAAAAGTGGCAATTCATCATTTTACACTTTCTTTTTTGTACAAACGCGATATAACGTGTTAATAAGTGAGGTTTAGAGGTGCTGGTAGACAGATTTTGTTTTCTTTGTACAGAGCTAGGTTGGCTGTATCCCCCTGTTTTAGCTAAGCTCAGCGGATGCTAGCTGTAGCTACATATTTAGCATGTGAGTGGTATCGACTTTCTCATCTACTTCTTGGAAAGAAAACGAATGAGCGTATTACCCAATGTCTTGGTATTGTTTTAATAGTCCTCTATCCAAGCCATGTCCTCTTCTGTATTTGGTTTAAATAGAGCTTTGGACGACGATTGTCCAAACAACTTTACACTGGAAAGTATTTGCCCAAAACTTTTGAGTTAAATGATTTAAATGAAAGCATCAATCCCTAAAGTGAAATATCCAATCTTGAAAGTTCATTTATTTCCCACCAGGCCTGGTTTTTTTTTCGCGGTGGGTCACAAATTTGCTCCTGTACCCTTTGGCCAAAACAACCGTCAGCACCTTCGCTGATGGTCTGCTTGTTTGAGTCTCGCAAATGATTTTGCATTCCTGTGAAATTCAGACTGGCCCCACAGGGTAGCAGCCCATCTCCTGTTTCTCACACACACACACACACACACACACACACACACACACACACTCTGGCCTGCAGGAGCTCACAGGACAGGTAATAGGCCACTAGTTTAGCAGACCTGACTCAACAGTCGGCCCCAGTTTTTTCTTCTTTTTTTTTTTTTTTTTTTGAGGATGACAGCTCTCTTTTCTCACAGTCGTTGTGACAGGTTGGAATTCGTAAAAAACATGGGAAACTCCAGAGAGTGGAGAGACAAACTGCTGTGGTTTTACACCAGTAATTACAGTCAGTTAACACCCATCTGATGACTGTTTTTATTTACAGAAATTGTTCAGGTTTGACTTGTTTACATAAACGAACGCATATCCTGCCGGTTAGCTAATGAGATATCCACCCAGTTGCTTGTTCACGCGAATCTTTAGCCCGTCCAATTGTTCTGAATAAGCTGAGTGAGTGTGAAAATTAACAAGCACTTCCATTTGGGTGGCGGTTCTGGCCCAGTAACAGTAGCACAGTGTTCGATCCAACCATCCGTGTCAGTGAATTGCAAAAATGGAAAGAAAGTTGTTTTTCACACACTCGGCGGAAATAGATGGTGACAGTGACACATAAAAGGCAGGGCTGCGGTTTGGAGCTGACGTCATGGCAATCAACGTTTAAGACGACGAGGCCTTTCAATGAAGGAAAGCCACATGGAGCAGCCCACAAGCATTTCAGTAAGTTACAGTCTGGGATTGGGTACCACAAGTGGTACATGTGCACGCAGAACTGGAACAATAGGCCTCCACAAGCACATGGAAGCATGCAAAACACCCTGAAGGAATAAAAGTCTCTGCACGCATATTGACAGAATTCACATACACAGTCAGACACAAGCTGCAGCTCAAAATGTTTCCCGTTCACGGCTCTGTCAGATTTGCCGCCACATGTCTTAGTGAATCCCCCGAAGTGAGCTTGGAGGCATGAAACTGTATACTGAACTAATCACACTTGTCTCTTTTTTAACCTCTTTCTCATTCCGTTTCTCTCTCGCTCACACTCGACTTCTGTCATAAGACACAAACACGTACAAGCACACTCAAGTTCCTCTTACACCCCCACCTCCCTCCTCTCCTTGTGCCTCCACCCTTCCCACACACACCCAATATCACTTAGGAGCCAACCACCAGATCCCACTTTTCACCGCAGAGCTGCGGATTAGGAAAGAAGGCATTTCCCAAATGGTCTGTGGCTTGTGCGATGACATGATTGTCATTCAATTTAATTCTCTCTGTACTCTTTAGATCCTCGCTCTCCTGATTCTACTGCTACAATTAAGCACCCAGAGAAGGTAAATAACAGGAGACTCCTGTGCAGGCTTGCTCCCCGGAAAGGCATTTTAGTTTTTACTGCCAAGATGAAAGACACATTGAAAATTGTTCTGTGCAGCTGGTTTCTAGAGGTCGAGGAGGGACTGCATGCTATTTTGTTTATGTGAAAAATATCTGTGGGCTCGTGTCTCTATTGATGTATATTAGTTACATAATTTAACCTCCTGGCTCGAGGTGCTGCCCAAATCGAACCCTCATGAAGTCGGAAGGAATTGCAGCAAACTTTTCCTCCGATACAAATTGCTCCCATGTTGAACTCGAGGCATCATGTGGGTCTAACACAGTTTAATGCTTTCAAGGCCATTGAGGTTGTTGCATAAGCCCCAAACACCCCCCCCTCTCAGATCTTTAGTACATTCATCCTTTCAGTGATGTCTCTGTAAAGCTGCAGGGCAAGTCTGGCAGTTCTCCTGGAGGCGAAAAAGATGGATGCACCTGTGTGAAGGTAGTGGGACGCGAGGGATGGAGGGTGGGAGTAGAAGAGGAAGATGTGGGGGGCAGAACATTGTGTGTGGATGGAGAGATCAGAGTGTTTTTTTTTTTTTGTCCAGCCCTCTGTCTCCATGTTCATCTATCATTCTTACTGACTTTGCTTATGTTTGCAGATGAAAGTTAGGGAAGGCTCAAGGAGAAGGGTGGGGCTTCACAGTCGCTTTGTTGTTGGCTTTTGTATTCAGTGAGCCTCCCTACCTGAGGGCTCGGCCATTGAGCATCTAACGTATAGCAGGGAGTGTGCGTGACATCTTTTATTTCTTCAAAGGGGCTGCACTTCAGACACCACAATGTGAGCAATAAACTGGATTGTTTTTAGATAATGACCACATCACTGCATAGAAAACCAGATCAAAAAAAAGCAGGAACATCCTCTGATACACGTACATCTTCAATCTGGAGTTCATTATCAGTAAATAGCTCATTCCAGACACACTAAAATGAGTCTCTCCTGGGCGGTGGTTTCAAAGATCCGTCATGATGGCTTTAAGGAGATTCTGCCGGGTATCTTGCGGCTATCGCAAACGGCCGACAGCTTCTTCCTCCTACTGGAAATTACCAAATAAGAGTGGAACATTCTGCTTTTGCTGAGGAGGATTTGTAATTTGCTGTAATGGCTGACACATGTAGTATACGCTATCAGTGGGGCCTCTATCAGTGGTACACACAGGGATGCAGCAGCAGCACACACCTGAAGGCACCGCAGTTTGAAAATGTAGTCTGGACACGCATGCATAAATGCCCACACATGAATGCGAGCGCATAGTAATATAAACAAAGATGTAGAGACGTAAGCACACAAATACATCAACAGAGAGATATTATCCAACCGCAATCCTACACATACAGGCACAATTCACAACTTGCATGTCATATTTGTTTCCTCAGCACTGTTGCTCCCTGTTTGTTTCTTTAATCTCACTGTTTATATTTCTGGGTCCAAACCTGTCAGTATAACTCCAACTAGAGCAATTAGCGTGAGGGAAAAGCAAATAAAATGTCTTGATGAAAGCAAAGCCTGGATCCTGACCTCATTCTGACTGAATCTGCCGCTAGCAAGCAGACAGTCATTTCCAAAGCTGTGAATTCCTCAGTGCCAGACTGGCCTCGCTTAGGATGGATTTACAATGGCTGTTTGTGCTTCAAAACATATCATTATTCTATATTTGCCTGGGTCATGACAGAATCCACAGGGACCTCTGTTTTGAGCACTTTTTAAAAAAACTGGTTTTACATCTCAGAAGACCAAAATTGCAAATTTCCTAATGCTTAACTTTCAACATTTTTATAGTCTTTAAAGGAAAGGTTCAATATTTTGGGATGTACGTTACTCACTTTCTGTGTCGATCGTCTCATCTGACTCTCAACCAGGAAAGCAAATAGGCGCAAGGTATAGAGCAATAATTAATTCTTTATGTGCCAGAGTATTTCATAGTATTTCATAGTTTCATACACCTGTGACTTCCTGAAGTCTTCACTGCTTGCCAAGTAGGCCTAATTATTTAGCACGTAACCCGTAAAATCTGTAATTTTTACTTGTTTTTGTACGGACTAAAGACAGAAGATACAACGTGTTAATAAGTGAGCTTTAGAGGTGGATTTTGTTATCTTTGGCCAGCGCCAGGCTAGCTGTTTCCCCCGTTTCCAGCGTTTGTGCTAAGCTAAGTTAGCCGATGGTGGCTTCATATTCACTGTCCAGACATGAGTGGTATCAATATCAAACTTTTTAAACCAAGCAATTTGTATTTTCTCTGAGGACATAGGAAGAGAGCTGAATAAAGATAAAAATAAAAACTTTTCAATCAGCCAAATTCCTTTACTATCTCTGTCTGAAACACACTGTGCCCCCGGGCTGAGTGTGTGTGCACCTCTTTCTCAGACAGATTATCTCAGTTCCCCTTTACCTCTCCCCGCTCTCTTTCCATCCCCTCATCCATTCAGACAGCCGCTTGGTGTGTTAGTCAGGTTCAAAGTCTGAACTCCATCTCAGGTTCAACGTCCATCTCTTTGCCAGAAGAAACTCTATACCTGCTGCAGCTTCACAGAGTCGGGGGAACATCCCGGTGCTGATCCTTCCTGTACAGCCCCTGAGGTGCCACACTCAGCCTCAGATATTGTATTTATGGGGCAGAGCAGTCGCAGGGGCCCCCTCCTTGCTTCAGGCCTATTGTTTTGGAAGTTTGTGTCGGGAGACTTGTCACCATGTTGGCTATGTGTTGGCTCAGTGCTGAGTGTCAGGGTGCAGGTAGAGTACAAGAGGTTTTGGATAGACATCCTCTGGGCTTCTCTTATTCACAGACATCTATCATATGGGTTCAAAGGGGCAAGGAGTATTTTCCTCTGTGGGGTCAGCTTACATTTGAAACAGTGACGTGCCTGTAGCTCATAATAAAGTACTCAATATATTTTGGTCATGTTACAAAGTTCCACGAAAACATATCACATATTAACAACTTAAAGCATGTTTAACTCACAGACAGATGACAAATTTAAAAAAAAAAGTTTTCCTGATGTTTTTTTTTTTTTGTTTTTTTTGTATGCATCAAGTGGTTCCTTTGAGATGATTTATGCTTATAATGCATGATGTAATTTTTGTGACGAATTCAAAAATGTTTTAGAATATGTTTGCCTTAAAGACACCCGATATATGAAGTGCATGGACCTATGCAGCCTGTATCTATAGTTTGAAGAAGGAGGGAGGACGACGTGAAAAAAAAAAGGGCGTATCGGAGAGGCAGAGTGAAACCTTCAATGAGAGATTAGTAGACCTCGGAGCGCACAGACACAGCGGGCAGGAAGTCTCATCTGACTGCAAACAAATGTGAAATGATAAAACTTTCTTCATTGACGAGGAAAAAATGTCTCTCTTTTCTGACTAAAAGATTATGAGGATCATTTTTGACAAATCCACCAAGCTCTTTATGTGATGCTTCACTTTTGCGCAACAGGTTCTGAGAGATAAACGTGACAACTCCTATCAATGTAGGAAGAAGAAGAATGCTGTCCCCGTTTCATCCCTTTTGCACCGAGCAGGAGATCAACTCATGGGATGTAGTGGATGCAGAGTCAGGTTCAACTTTGGCAAGGTGCTCTCCAAAGTCTCGGTGTTTTTTACCATGGTTCTGATCTTCACCTACTTCTTCTACTGCCTCACCGGATTCTGCGATTCGGCTCCGAGAACTTTATACAAACAACAAGCTTCAGAATATGATATTCTGGACGATCATCGCCGCGTTTTGGACGAGCTGCGACCATCGCCGCGTCTCCTCTCCGACGCGCCGTCTCACAGGAACCGCACAGCCTCCGCGGGCGCAGAGCAGGTGGACGCGCCGGGACAGCTGCCTCAACACATGTCGGACAGCGCAAAGGAGAGCGCCCAGAGCATCCCCGTGTCCAACACATTCGGGACCAAAAGGTTCCCACAGGCAATTATAATCGGCGTGAAGAAAGGAGGAACCCGCGCCCTGCTGGAGTTTCTCCGCATCCACCCGGACGTGAGAGCGGTCGGCGCGGAGCCTCACTTCTTCGACAGGTTTTATGATAAAGGACTGGAGTGGTACAGGTAGGCAACACACAAACAAGCACACATGCGCGTTTAGATTGCATTTCAGTTTAGTTTTAGCAGCAAAATAAACTGAAAGGGCATTTGCCTGGACGTTTTCAACCTGTCATGAATATGTAACCAAGTTATAGTAATATTATAGGTTCAAATAAAGGCACGGGCCAATGAGCACTGTCTAAATGAGCTTAACTCTGCTATACACACTACTAGATTGACGATAAATGCACTCACACAGACGTGCCTTGAGTCCCAATAGGAATATGACAAGTTTTTAAATCTTTACAGTAAGGCTTTGGCTGCCATCTCAGACAGTGCCGGATGATGTATGGCAGGGTGAAGGGGCAGATGAGCAGCAGTGGTGTCACCTGCGCACAAGTGCTGAAGTCTCCTGTCAATAGACCGGACAGCCATTACACATGGCACATATATTAAGATCACCATAAGCCAATATTCTCCCTACATGCCGCACTGTAGATCAAAAGGCTAGTGGGTCTCTGAGGAGCAGTCCATCATCTTGACAGTCATCTAAACACCATTTTTACCCTTCAACACGACATCCTGTATTAACACTTCCACCTTGTTCTAACTGGGAGTCATGTATCGATATGTTTTCCACATACAGTATAAAGGATATAAACCTGATTGATAGAATCATTTCAGAATTTTACTGCTGGTCTTGGCTGCAGATAAAATGTTCATCTGCTACTGTCGCAGCGACAGCAGCTAATTTGGGGGGTGACCAGGCCGCCCAAAGATATAATTTGGGTGTAGTTAAGGCCCTAAAGAAGGATTTAGGTCTGGATGAAGCTGATTCTGATCATCTCCAGATGTTCCACAAGCTTCCGGAGAGCATCCCGCTTTTGCTCAAACTTGTCACCAGTGTCAGAATGCTATTTCTGACCTCTGAGTTTAGCATTAAAGGTGCCATAAAGAGAGAGTGAGGCTTGACAGGATGAAGAGAACTGACAAATAAACACTTTGATATCCCGATGGCACTTGAAACTAAGGTGTAATTTAATCTTCTCTTGGATTTTTTTTGTCCAACCCCCTTAGCTGTGTTTTAACTGCAAACATAAGGACACATGGAAGCACTTTCACCACTGATAATTTTAGCATGCTGCTAAGCTTCCTCTCTGTTTTTTTCAGCGCATAAACACACACACGTGCATTATCCACTCCTCCTCCTTTACACTTCTCTCCTCAGCTGTAATCCATCCCTCTCTCTCCTTTTATTCAACCTTCTCACTACATTCTCTCCCTTGTCCCCCCCCCCCCACACCCTCTGGTCTAGCTTCACTTCTCCTTACTCTTTCTTTAAGCGTAGAGGATGAATTTATGTGGAAATACCTGTGGCAGACCTGGTGTTTCCAGGGCATGTTTTATGTGTGTTTCTGTGTGTTTTAATTAGCCTGACTGGTGCTGTAAAGCTGTTGTGCTTTAATGCTTTAGTTTTGTTGGTGCAGTAACACGGCAGCGACACCAACTCAGTTAGCGGAATTTAGATGAGTCATAATCAGGGTTGCAATTTCTAATTCAAATTTCTTGTTGTGTTGAAATGACAGCATAAAACTCAGAAGAAATTCAGTTTACTATCATATACGACAAAGAAAAGCTGGAACCAGCAAACTTTTGTCATTTTTGCTTTCATTATTTTTTATTTTTATGTCGCTTGACTAAACTATTAATCAAGTAATCATTTCAGTTCCAATCATATTTATCTCCAAAAGCAAAACAGGAGAAGAAAGACTCCATGTGCAATATTAAATTCTGTTGTGATGCCAAAGTTTCTACTAAAAATACTGGTATTTTATATTGACTGTTTTTAACTTGGAATAGCTGGAGAAGTTGGAGCAGAGTTGGAGGAGTTAACACTGCAATAGCGACAGCAGAAATGTGATCCTGGGTGAAATTACTGAAAGATAATTCCCTTGCTGTCCCTGAATCTCAGCAATTGGGGAAAATCTGTTTGCTGTCATCCGCAGTGACCCACAGAGAAGTAGTGGAGCTCTGTGTGAGTGTGCATGTGTGTGTGTGTGTGCGTGTGTGTGTGTGTGTGTGTGTGTGTGTGAGACAGTGACAGCGCGAGAGCTCATCCATGTGGAACAAGCGAGTCCTCCTCACCTGACTGTCAGTGAACAGCGGGTCAACTCACAGTCACATCTGGAAGCTGACACTGCACACACACACACACACACACACACACACACACACACACACACACTTTCCCATCTGATTCAGTACAAGCTGCAGTGTATGACAGGCTCTGAAAAGCAACCCTGAGCTTTGACATGTTATCTTGTTGAAGTTCCCCGCTTCACCTGCAGCTCTCAGGTCAAGAGAGTCATATTTCAACGATTCATATGGATATAAATATTTCACTGGATCATGCATTTAATCTTAGCATAGCACCAATTAACTTAACTCATATTATTACTGTATCGACTCTCTTTATATCAGCCATAATCAATATAAAAAGAAAAACAGATTCAAATGCATCCAAATTAGAACATTGTTAATCATTTTGTTGTTTTGTTTGTAATAAATAATAAAGACATAGCCTTTGCCAAAGACACATGGCTTCAGCATATCTGACAACAATTTGTGTATTGTACTCTGCCTGCTTCCACATGTCTTGGATGGAGAAATGAGCACAAACTGTAGGCAATTTTGCAGATGGATGAGAGTTGTACACGGTCATATACTGTTGTCAGATCTTCGCGCTGGAGACACTTCACAGAAGCAGCAGTGTCCTCCCAAGCATGTTGTTCCAACAGCATAGTCTTCTGTGAGACAAACTTAGACCTTACTCATGTGTGTTTTCCATTGCTTTTATCTTGAGCGATCCAGTCAATCTTCTCCCTCCTCCCCAGCCTGTCTCTCCATTCCCGTCTCTCCTTTGCATGTGTGCATAGGAGCACATTACGGGAATGGAAAAGCCACAAATAGTGCATTTAGAATGAAGCGAAGATTTAATGAATTTCTGTGTTGTTTTATGGCTTTAAGGGGACTTCATGGAGTGATGGGTTTCATATGGGACTTGAGAGCCACCGCAGAAAACTGAAAAACCTCAGCTTTCCGTAGCACAATGGTTGTGATTGTCACAGATTTGTCACCGTGATGTGGGCTGGAATGAGTAACTGACAGATGAAGTCTTTCTTTTTTGTATCTTCGATTCCTTGATGACGTTGAAATGAGAACATTTGTTGTTGTTTTAAAAGAGATGAACACTGCTCAGTTACACAGCGTTGGACAAAAAAAAAATGACTAGTATCTATTTATTTAATTTATGAAAAGATGCATTTCCGTATTTCTATTTCTACCAGTCCACAGGTTCCATCAATATTTTGAGAGCTTGTCAATTGGCTGACCTACAGTCTTGACACCAAAGGCCATGCCTGATCGGTTTGCTATTAAAATGTAATGTAAATCCTTTACGGGCAGAAGCACAAGGGCAAGGAGAAATGACAGCACTGCTGGAAATCACACTGGTCCTTAAAAAAACATAGGTTTTCATGAATAAGGATATGAAGTCATGGCAACAGATGAAAATAAAATAGGATGAAGGCGGTCTTTCGGATAATGTATGGGTCATTTTTTAAATGCCTCTTTTCAATATACATCAAGTTAGTAAGATCGATTTTATTAGGTCAGAAAGATGATTTTCTTCCAAAATAAAGCCACAAAATCTTCTTTATCTTTTTACGTACTTAATATTTACTACTAAATATGATAGAAGTCTGGAGAATGGACATTTTATTTTATTTTAATTTAAAAACATCATGATCAGCATCTGCGAACATCAAAATACCCTTTGAGTCCTTGCACATTTCTGAGTCACTTTAAGTAATTTTAAAGCATATTTCTTAGATTATTGTAATATATGTATAAATATATTTACTGTTTAAAATAAAATAGAGTAGATACCAGTGTTTTTAGCTGTAAGATTACTGAAGTGTGTTGTCACATATGTAATTTGTCGGTTGATGATTTCAATAATGTGCTGTGTTTATGACTATATATTAATTGATTGCTACTGATACTGATTGATATCCAAAATATTACTATCAAATTCTATAGTGTTAAGTAATGATGAGACAAAATGTTTAGTTTTACCTCCATTATGAGCTGTTAAGATTTGTCTTTAGGCTAAAACTGGTAGGTGAAACTGTGTTTTGTTTGACCTTAAATTCATCCTAATACTTCATTCATGTTTTATTTCCGTATTTTCTTGGAGGTCAGACACTAACCATGTCAGTTTAGATATTTCACAGTTGAAATGGCAAAAGTGGAATCTAATGCGCACGGGGCAGCGTTTTCCAGAGCGAGGGTGATTTTCCCCACACTTCATTCTTTGTCCAGCCCCGAGGCCATTAGTGATAGAGGCTGAACACGACTGATTGGTGTAACAGACCAGGAAGTGGTTTCTGTAGTGTTGAGTTGTATTGTGTTTTAATGGTGGTGGGGTTTGGCTGTGGTTGGCTGTAAATGGTGTTATAAGTTTTGAAAAGGCCCACACTCACACCCCATATGGTGAGGATTATAATAATTTGAGGTGCATTGTGGTGCATTTTGGGGCGCCTGTAAAATCATTCAGTCGTGCCGTTTTAGCTTTAGGATGCAGTTAGCTAAGAAAATACTTTGTGTCATTTGGCCAAAAAAGAATGTTTCAGATACTTGGTAGTCATGCTCAGTTGCACTGCTGTTTCCAGAAAAGAATAACACAGGGAAGAAACAGATGGGAGTAACCAATGGAAAATACAATGATATCACCCCTAGGATATACATTTTTCTTTTTTTTTTATCGCACATAGTCAACCATTACATCTTCAACAATCAACATCTTAGGCAAGCATGAAGTTAAGCGCATAAGCCCTAAATATTAGGTAATGTAAGACGGTTTAAAACTATTTATGAAACAATTTAGAACATTAAGACGATTTAAGCCAATTGAATTCAGTTTTTAGTCTGAAGTTTTAGTCCCCAGCCACGCTAGAGCATGAGCTACATGCTAATGTCAGCATGCTAACAATGACAATGCTTACATGCTGATGTTCAGCAGGTCTTATTTTAGTGTGTTAGCATGCCAACATTTGCTCATTGGCAATAAACACAAAGTACAGCTGAGGCTGATGGGAATTTCATTAGTTTCAGACTAATTAAAATTCTGACCTGATGGTCGCGCCAGATGAAAAGTAAAGGGATCAACAAAGTTATTGTAATTTATCATGAGTACTAAATATCACGACAATTCATCCAGTAGTTGTTGAGACATTCAATCCCAACCAAAGTGGTGGACCAACCACTTAAATAACACCATAAATAGGAAATGTAGAAAAAACATTCATATTCCTCAATGTGAGGTTTAAAAAAAAAAAAATGTTTTGGTATTGGGACGTGGATAGAACATTCTCAAAACCTAATCAGTATTTCTACCCTGGTTGATGTCACTGCTAGGCTACTTCCATGTGCCAAATGCTGAAGCCATTACCGATTTTCACCAAAGCATCACTGACATCCTTTTAAGTCTCATAATTATGATTGGACGCTCATATGCCATGCAGTCACTAATTAGCCATTGACCAATACAAAAAAGTATTTAATTTTATAGACAGGCCCACACACACACATGTGCATGATTTTACCCCCTACCCACCATCCTCTAACACGCACACACTTTTTCAAACTGCAATAGTATCCTGCTGTTAACCACCAAAGATGAAAATGTAAAATACTGTAATCTCTGTGGGAGTGTATAGAACTTCAGCTAACCTCCTGTCGAGAAAACCCTCCTCTCCCTCCATTACTGCATCATTATTCAGAGGAAAAAAATCATTCGATAACAATGTATTTAAAATCTGTGGGTGGCAACAGTCTTTCTGCCAGTCATGTGGCTTCCCAGAAGGGTCTAGCCATCCACTTCCTCTCGCTGCCTATGGTGAGAGGTGACGGGTGTGTTGGTAAAAGCGCCGGAAACTCACCTCCAGGCTGAAACTTGCATCAAGATTTTCTTGTTTTTGTGTGTGTGTTGAATAATTACTTTAGCTTTTGTACACACTGTGTTAGTAGCTGTTGTACAATATTGTTTTTAATGTTGTTGCTCAGTGTCAAGTGCCCGTCCTTAGGCAGTGTTTGTTTTTTACACACGTTAATTTGTGTCCATGACACTTTTAGACCGGGTCACTTGCTCAGGTTTCTATCCAGACAAAGAATACGTTGACAGCATGGTGGTATCCACCCTTATTATCCCACAGACAATGATGACTCCTCGTGCGTACACGGTCTTGGGTTGTGTAATATCGACAGAGTCAGTGGCGTGATGGCGTGCACTCATGAGGAACCTTAATGCTTTGTCACTGCAGTGCACTCAGGCTATACTTAAAGCAATAGTTTGGCATTTTAGGAAATTTCTTGCAGAGAGTTAAATGACAAGATCAACACCTCTCGCTATCAATCTTCTCATCTAACTCCCAGCATGAAAACAAATAACCGTATTGCCCAAAATGTCAATTAATGCCGATTGTTGAACTTTTTTTGTTTTTGTTTTTTTTTGGTCAGAGGATAATAGCAGCATATGTTCCAACCAGGCATGAAGGCGTAAATCGAGGTTCCCACACATCCTGTCAGCCTGACGGGCCGTTTGTGGCCCTGAGGCTCCTTCTGTCACCCTCTGAGCACAGCAGCACTGCTGGGAAATGTTTTCCTTCAGTTTGTTGTTTGCCTTCCTTCTCATTTTTACGGCCCTAATTTTCCACTGCCTTGTTAATTGGATTTCAGCTCTAAAAGCGTTGGGACGTAGAGAGCAGAAGCCAGAGCAGAAGTCTTCAGCCTTCAGCAAGTCAGTGTTTAGAATAGGTGGTCCGGTAAATTAATACAATAACCAATGGAAATGTATTTTTATTTATTTATTTATCTGTTTTTGTTTTTAGAAAATTACATGATAATTAGATTTTTCTGAATCTTTTTGTCTACAGTCAGCTCTACTCTTTGTGCAGAATTCCTTTTGTTAGGGCGCTACAGGGGATATAGCTGCAGCACTTCAGCGGGAGAACCCATAATCTCGGGGGCAGGATGTCTCTTGGCCACATCCTTGTTGCCAGGGTTAGTATTTAATCTTCTGATCCAGACTGCCTAGAACATATCAGTAGTGTAATCAGCGGTGTAGCACTTCAGGGAGGAAAAGTGCTACATCCTTTAAGCAGCAGGGAGTTCCAGACTAATGTGGCTAGTCAGCAACGCTTTCCAATACAGGGCTAAATAGAAAACATCTTCGTGCTTCGCGAGTCACTCTTTTTGTAGAATGAAAGGCCTTTTTCCTTAAGTTAAATGCAATGGCTGCATTTGTAAAACATATATAACATAACACTAGATTTACATGCATGGTAATCAATTAATCACCCCTGATCTGTTTACAGTTTCTCCTGACACCACATACAGGAGCAGATTTATGATATAAAATGGCTATTATTGATTCTCTGATAATGAGACAGATTGTGATGAGTGAGATAGGGACCCAAGGAGAGAGGGGGAAAGCCACCATTCATTAACTATTCATGAGTATGGAAAGACAACTTATGGTCAATTACTGAAGTGACACTTATGTGAAGAAGTGAAGGACAAATCGAGAGGAGTATGGATGAGAGAGGAAAGGGCAGAGAGGAAGACGAGCACTCAGTTTCTCATCAGTAAACACTGACACCTCCGCACTCACATATGCACACAAACACACACACAGCGCACGCACACACAGCGCACGCACACACAGCGCACGCACACACAG